>OY740789.1:48854483-49039079 GCA_963514005.1 Raja brachyura | reverse complement strand
AAGAAGTGTTTTTGCAAATTCAAACAGACTGTGGTCTGGTGATGAGGAAGTCGAGGATCCAGTTGCAGAGAGACTGGATCAGATCAGTTTTGTGAGCTTGGTAACCAGCTTGGATGGGCTGTTGGTCGCCAGCTGATCTACTGTGTGTGCAAGGACCCGCGTTTCATAAGCATTTTCCAGTTTTGCTTCTTCGAGGTAAGAAAATACTGCTTTCAATGCTAAGAAAATACTGCTTTCAATGCTATTTGTACAAAACTACGATGATTTTGGTGGATTTATTGCTTTATGCTTTGGTGAGTGGGCGAGATTGTGACGATGAATAACAACCATTTTTTATTATTTTTGTTTGGCGGAGGGGAGGGGGAGAATGAAATGAAATGTATGATTACTAAAACTATCAATAGATAATATGAAAAGTATTTGAGGAGTTTTCACCTCTTACTATACTAGTCCACGACCACGGGCTATGTGCACGTTTGTTGACTTCTGCATGAGTTCTGCATTTACATGTGTAAATAAAGTTGTGTAGTAGAAAACTCTCCTGACTAATCAAGTCTCTTCTGATTCCCATTACATTGGATAATTTTAATCGGACAATAGAATTTTCTGTTATATTGAGACTTCAGTGAAGTAACTGGCTGGTTAGCCTCATCATAACTGGCAAGATGAATTGACAGCTCTACAATGTGGGAGGCCAGTAGTTTAGTCCTTTTGATTCTCCAAGCCACCCATCTTTCAGTTTGCTCATGGGATCGGGAAGAATTTTTTCTCCACATTTCAAGAGTTCCTTATATTGATCAGCATGACAAAGTTTTTCTTCTCCGGCAGTCGGTAAACACAAATTCTGGTTGTCTTCGGGTAATTTTAGGGAAATGAAATAATTATGGGAAATCCGGCCCGCGGGATGACATGGGGAGAAAATATATTTGCGACCATCTGCGCCTGCGCAGTTGGGGATGCCGTTGATGCGGTATAGACGCAAAATGGCGCTGTCTCCCCGCGTGTGCGCAGTGGGCCTGGGCGGGATCAGATCACCACCATTTTCACTACACACAATCATACATCGCCTCGACGCCTCGTCTGGGTGAGTGGAGCCGTGGAATATTGAGTTGGGGGAGGGAGAGTCCGTTTGTTTTTTAACAGGGGTGTCAAGCTTCTCCGGGTCCCCGGTGTCTGCCCGCCCGGTCCATCACCTCCATCCACGGCGTCGGTGCCTCGCCGCCGGTCAGTCCGGCATCCAGGGAGCGGGTCCGTCAGTACAGGAGAGACCGTTCTCCTGTCGCCAAGCGGGAGTGGGAACAACCAAATCTGAACCCAGTCCTGGCAGCAGGCGTGAGCCGACACCAGGCCCTGCTCCAGCTGGGCCCTCGCCTCTCTACCCCCACCCCCACCGCCCCCCGCCGCCGCGGGCCCACCAACGCTGCGAGGGAGGGAGGGGGAGATGAGAGGAGGAGACGGGGGTTGGGAGAGAGTGTGGGGAAGAGGGTGAGGGAGAGAGGGGGGAGGAGGGAGAGAGGGGGGAGGAGGGAGAGAGGGGGGAGGAGGGAGAGAGGGGGGAGGAGGGAGAGAGGGGGGAGGAGGGAGAGAGGGGGGAGGAGGAGAGAGGGGGGAGGAGGGAGAGAGGGGGGAGGAGGGAGAGAGGGGGGAGGAGGGGAGAGAGGGGGGAGGAGGGAGAGAGGGGGGAGGAGGGAGAGAGGGGGGGGGGAGGGAGAGAGGGGGGGGGGAGGGAGAGAGGGGGGGGAGGGAGAGAGGGGGGGGAGGGAGAGAGGGGGGGGAGGGAGAGAGGGGGGGGGAGGGAGAGGGGGGGGGGAGGGAGAGAGGGGGGGGAGGGAGAGGGGGGGGGAGGGAGAGGGGAGGGGAGGGAGAGGGGAGGGAGAGGGGAGGGGAGGGAGAGGGGAGGGGAGGGAGAGGGGAGGGGAGGGGAGAGAGAGGGGAGGGGAGAGAGAGGGGAGGGGAGAGAGAGGGGAGGGGAGAGAGAGGGGAGGGGAGAGAGAGGGGAGGGGAGAGAGAGGGGAGGGGAGAGAGAGGGGAGGGGAGAGAGAGGGGAGGGGAGAGAGAGGGGAGGGGAGAGAGAGGGGAGGGGAGAGAGAGGGGAGAGAGAGGGGAGGGGAAGAGAGAGGGGGGAGGGGGAGAGAGAGGGGGGAGGGGAGAGAGAGGGGGGAGGGAGAGAGAGGGGGAGGGGAGAGAGAGGGGGGAGGGAGAGAGAGGGGGGAGGGGAGAGAGAGGGGGGAGGGGAGAGAGAGGGGGGAGGGGGAGAGAGAGGGGGGGGGAGAGAGAGGGGAGGGAGAGAGAGGGGAGGGGAGAGAGAGGGGAGGGGAGAGAGAGGGGAGGGGAGAGAGAGGGGAGGGGAGAGAGAGGGGAGGGGAGAGAGAGGGGAGGGGAGAGAGAGGGGAGGGGAGAGAGAGGGGAGGGGAGAGAGAGGGGAGGGGAGAGAGAGGGGAGGGGAGAGAGAGGGGAGGGGAGAGAGAGGGGAGGGGAGAGAGAGGGGAGGGGAGAGAGAGGGGAGGGGAGAGAGAGGGGAGGGGAGAGAGAGGGGAGGGGAGAGAGAGGGGAGGGGAGAGAGAGGGGAGGGGAGAGAGAGGGGAGGGGAGAGAGAGGGGAGGGGAGAGAGAGGGGAGGGGAGAGAGAGAGGGGGAGGGGAGGAGAGAGGGGAGGGGAGAGGGGAGGAGAGAGGGGAGGAGAGAGGGGAGGAGAGAAGGAGGGGAGTGAGGGGGGAGGTGAGGAGAGAGGGAATAGAGGGAGAGATGGTGGAGGGAGAGGGAAGGAGGAGGAGGAAGAGGGAAGGAGGAGGTGGGAGAGGGAAAGAGGGAGGGAGCCGTCACAACCCAATAGTTTAGTTTGAGGCTAATTAGAGGCTGTATGGTAACTCACATTTCACTGTACCTTAATTGGTGCATGTGACAAATAAATAATTTGATTGATTGTTGTATTGAGTTCTTTGTGACACTGCATGCCAGGCACACACTGCACTGAACACACAATAAGCATACCATGCAGGCTAGGCTACATCATATATGCGTACAGTGCATAATGCCTTGCATAACATTGTACAAGTGAGTAACAGAAGCAGGCAGATGTGGTGTAGTTACATAGATCTGTTTTGCCCTGTTCTTCTTTGTGTAGTTAATGTGTGCCCGCGAATGAAAAACAACAACAAATAGTACACAGGAAGCATTTTTGAAAATTTCAGGAAATACCATCAAATTCCAGAAAATTTGGAATTCTATTTCAGGGAAAAAAAAATTGAGGTGTGGAAGTACTGGCTCTGAACTACATCAGCTTGGGGACATTGTGCGAGTGTACGAGTGTACACTGGATTTTTGACGATTGTAAATAAAGCTAATTAATAAAGTTGCCATCCTGGTGTATTTTGTTTGCAGGTTCCCCTGGGAGCACCAGTGAGAAATGAGTAACTAAACTGATTACTATATACCAAACAATGCTGAAAAATCAACAATTGGGCAAAAGACAACAAGGCAAGGTTCAATTATAATAATCTCTGACCAAATGTTCAATAATCTATGTTTATTTAAAGTATGAGTGCAAGAAGATATCAATGGAATCTGTTCTGGAAGTGGCCAGGCAAGAAAGTTATGCCTGTGGGGTCAGGCACAGTAGGGCAAGCACATTGCTGTGAACATGAAAATACTAAGTTACTTTTCTCATTTTCAGGCAAATTATTACAATCGTATTGCAGTGCAAGATTTGGAGGAAAGCTAAGGATATTTTACAACCTTGATCATTAATCAACAATATTTGCCAATGAAGAACTTTCTCAACCTCACTGTCCTCAGGACTGACCCGCAATCAGCGGTCGATGAGCGTGAGGGGGGAGGGAAGGCAATCGGGACCAGGCGCGGGGGGGACCCGGTGTGGGGCACTCTAGTTTTATGGGCCTGTCCCATTTAGGCGATCTGTCACGTTGCTGGCAGTTGCCTGAAAAAAAGTGACTGGAACGGCGACTGTCAGAGTGGAACACTCACACCGCTTCCTTCACCAGCCCGTTATGCAGGCGGGGGACAGGGAAGCAGGGGGAGCACTGTCTGAGTGAAATTCACATAGTGCAAAGCCAATGTGACACAGACACACACCATGTTGAACATGACGTTTGGCGCTGTAATTAAGACAGTGAAAGAACAGTGTACAGGAAGGGTCATGTAAGTCCTTCAAAAGAGGCGGGGGAGAAGGAGTGGAGACAATTTTTAAGAAGCCAGAGATACACGGCTGTGAAGCTCGGCGGACATTAACATTACCGGTCGGTCCTTGGTTCTGGAAACTACTGCTTACGTTTTTTCCCCCCCCCAATGAGCCAATGAAATTCACCGGTCAGCACCGGCTACAACCTACAACAACCTTCGACCTGGCAACCCACTATCATTGCACCTGCAGCACGAGAATTCTCGCTACTCTCCATGGCGGCTTCATTCTGGTTGTCGCTAATTTTTCAACATGCTGAAAAATTTGCGGCGACCATAATGAGGCCGCGACTAGTTACCAGAATGCAGAACTCCCCATGACCATGAAGATGACTACTCGGCAACAACAGGTGGCGACCGCATAGTCTCCTGCAGTCGCCTAAAAAGTCACCCAAGTAGGACAGGCCCATAAGAATCCTCTGTCCAGGGGATAAGCCTGAGTTTGTTTGTTTGTTTGTTCTGGTTAAGGCGCTGTGCACAGCAGCCAGCCAACAGACGCTTGTCTTTTTGTTTTTGTTTTCACATTTTCTATACCTTGTGCTGTTTGTGTATGTATACAGTGTGTTGCGACTGTTGGCAGTCCAATTTACCAATTTCCCTCCGGGGATGAATAGAGTTCTATAGTATCGTATTTATGCATACATTTGAGCATGTAATGTCTCTGTGATTTCCAACATTGTTTTTTTCAGCAACAATGCAATTTTTTTCTGATGCTCAAATCCTTGATGTGAATTCTCAATTCCTATTGCACCTCTTCCAACCTTATCTACTGTATGCTGTTCCAGGTGTGGACTCCTATATATCGGTGAGACCAAGCTCAGGCACGGCGATCGATTCACTGAACACCTCTGCTCAGTCTGCCTAAATTAACCTGATGAGGAACAACGCCTCATATTTCACTTGGGCAGCTTACACCCCAGCGGTATGAACATTGACTTCTCTAACTTCAAGTAACCCTTGCTTTCCCTCCTTCTCCATCCCTCCCCCCTTCACAGTTTTCCGACCCGTCTTACTATAAGACAACATTTTATTTGTTTGCCTTGTTGTTGCCTTCTCCCAACCAACAATGATCTATTCTACATTTTCCTTGATCTCCATTCCCTTGGTCCTGTTTTCACACCCTTATCTGTGTACCACCCTCTCCCCTGACATCGGTCAGAAGGGCCTCGACCCGAAACATCACCCATACCTTCTCTCCAGAGATGCTGCCTGTCCTGCTGAGTTACTCCAGCATCTCAATTCCCATCCTATCTATAACTTTGTCCATTTGAATACAACTTACAAATCATCTGTTTCCTTACAACGTATTATTTTTATATTTCAGTTACTTCCACAACCAAAGATCCTTAATAGGCCCAACTTTTTAAAATTTGGCTAACCTCTTACAACTTGTTTAAAATATTTCCTGTGTTCATATCCTCTCTAACAATTAAAATGAAACGTTTTAAAAATCTATTCATAATTCCATGCTATGCATTTTCAACATTATATAATTCTGTATTGCCATGAAAACACAATAAACAAGTTCATGACATTTTGCTTTCTCAAAGAGGACGTAGATGGGATTTTAAATCAATCCTATCCGTACTCTCAGGAGAATATGAACAATCCCTCCGTGATTTCCAAAGAACAGGAGAGCTTACGCTGCTGTCTCATGACAAGCAACCTGGTTGATTAACATTATATTTTTCTCTTGTTGGAATTGCATGCTGCACTTTCCAGATGATAACAGCGAAGCAATTTATGGGCTAGAAAGCAGTTTTGAGGAAAGATTGTGAGAGGTGCTCTTTAATGTGAATCTCCCCAAAATAAAAAAAAATGTACCCTTGAGCTCAGTCAGCCAAGCACTGCTGGATGTCCTGGTTACCAATCATTTTAACTCCCATTCTCACACTGACCTTGTGTGCAGGAAGGAACTGCAGATAGACACAAAATGCTGGAATAACTCAGCGGGTCAGGCAGCATCTCTGGAGATGCTGCCTGACCCGCTGAGTTACTCCAGCATTTTGTGTCTACCCAGGCTGACCTCTCTGACCTGGGCCTCCTCCACTGCAAGCCCTTTATCTCCTCTTGTTTTCTTCAGATCTCTGACCTTTGTCCATCCTTTGCCAATCAAAATCCCACTCACCTCAACCCACCCATTACTTGTTTGCCTTTGTCCCCCATTTCTCCCCTCCCCCACCCCCCAACCCCCCTTCCAGCTTTCTCTCCCCCACTTCAATCAATCTAAAAGATCCCAATCTGAAAAGTATCTATCGATATTCTTCGAAGATGCTGCCAAACCCACTTACAAATAAAGACACAAAATGCTGGAGTAAGCCAGCATCAGCAGTTCCTAGCGTTTAAAAAAAGTACCCAAATTTGGAATTGTGATATTCTACGTAATAATTTAAATTTCAAAATATCCAACAAAATTGAAGGGTAACATAGTGTTCATTGTAATATGACTGTCTTCAACAATTTCATCATTACTAGATTGTTAAATAAAATTGGAGCTATCACAACTGAATTAGATCCTTTTTAACAGCTGCATCTAGATTCTACAATAACGAGTTATACCACCTCTGGAATCATCTTTTGTTTATCAAATTCCTTTGTCGTGAACTCATATTTTAATTATATTAATCATCATTGACCTCAATTTGTTTTCACCTGGCTTTGTATTCGCTTGAAATTTGTTCCTCGTTACTACTTTCCAGTTCAAATTAAAGGTTTTGTTCACATTTGTTCAGTTGTATCCAGTATTTTCAATTTAGTCCCAGATTTGCATTGCAAATTTTGCTATTCCCACAGCAATTTGATTGTGAGTATAAATTCTATTGTAAAATTGTGCGACTTGCCCAAGGAAATGTTCTACTACTCAAACATAAATGCACTTCAAGTGTTAAACTGCATTTACCTAAATCATTGTGCACAGCTTGCTACATTCCTGCCAACTCTAGAAATATTTATCTGATCTCGGGAAATAAGTTGCTCATCTATTTTTGAAGAGGCCAAACAAGGAGCCAAATTGAATAGGCAAATATACCACACCCCCAGGGCAACCAATGTACCATGACAATAATCTCCACTCGATTTTCATTGTTCTTTTAATGCTAAATGTTAGAAAACGTTTGAAAAATGAGTACTAACATTACAATTATTTTTTATAGTCTTGAAGCCATTTGTGAAATGCTGAGCAAAAAAAGTGATTATTATTTGGAGATCTAAATGGATGAAACAATTCAGTAAAACTGTTGGATCTCCAGTGCAAAGACATTAATAGCATATTCAAATATGGAACAATACACTTCAAAGATATGTGGCCCAAGAAAGAAATTCCCAAAACTTTTCATAAGTCTTAAAAAGGAGAGGTAGAGCAAAGGACAATGGAGATGGCACGGGCAGCTCTGAATTAACAAAGCATGAAATATCTAGATGAAATTGTATACATATGAGATTTCATCAATGTTTGTTTTTTATCAACAACCAATAGTTTGCTCCAACCCAAATCCTGGAGGATACAAAATAATTTTCTAATTATCAGGCGAATTCCATCCGACATAAAAATACTAAAAGGAAAGAACAAATGCCTATTTATACAGTAGCTCTCGAGTCCTCGGGGCATTTAGGCCTCACCAAAAAGTTTAAATAAGAAAGCAAAGTAACCACTCAGAACAAGATTTAATAAAAAAAGCTAAGAACTGAGCAAGTTTGTTTCTGTGGTTTTGGTAGAGGGAAAAGTACTCAAGTATCATACCATTCTACATTTTATATCCACACCAGTACCAAAGAAGTCTGGGTTTCATTTACCCATCTGCAGAATGACATTTCAGAAGAACAGTCCTGCACTGTCATATTGGTATAGACATCCACTGTATGCTCAAGTCTCTGGAGCGAGGTACAAATTCAGAGTTCTTTTTAAGTTAATTACATTTACTGCCAACTCTTCTTAATAACCATGTTCTCCAGAGGTCCCTTCAAACCATACGTCAGAAAAAAGTATATTCTGGGGAATGCTAAATAGTACAAATGAGCATTTCAGAAAAAAAATGAATGGTACAGAAGGCAACCATCATACACCAATTTTGCAGAGCTTTGAGATAGAACAGGAAAAAAAACCTTTCGATTCATGCTAACCAGTATGTACACATCTCTACTAATTACATTTATCAGTACTTGGTCCATAGCCTTCAATACCTTGGAAATCATGTGCTCATCTCAATGCTACTTAACTGTTGTGAGTGTCCCTCCACCATCTGCTCAGGCAGAATATTTCAGATTCCAACCGCCATGAGGTGAAAATGTTCTTCCTCAGATCTCCTCTAAATCTTCTTACCCCAAACCTATGCCCTCTCGTTTTAGGCACCTCTGCAATGGGATACAGCATTTTCTTCCTCTCATCTTCACCAGTCTCTTTATATGATAGTCAGCTTGCTTACACTCCAACAGGCATGTGCCGTCAGGGTAGGCAAGGTAGGCAGTGTCGTCCTATATCAATTTTGAAATTAAAAAAGACAATGCTGAAAACACTCAGCAGGTCAGACACCATATGTGGAAGAAAAAGATTTACTCTTCCAGGTTGAAATCCATAAACAACTAAACAAAATCCTTGAATTCCACTGGAAGGCCTAAAGAACAAAAGAGATGAACAGGTTTGAGGAAGGATGTCAGATGTTCAAACTACTTTTGTCTCCTTCCCAGTTCTGACAAAAGATCTTCAACCTAAATAATTAACTCAGTTTCTCTTTCCACAGATGCTGCTTGAACTGCTCAATATTTATTTTTTACTTTCAATACAGCTCAGGAACAGGCCCTTCGGCCCCCAATATCTCTGCTGAACATGATACCAAGACCATCACTTATCTACCTGCACATAACCAATATCCCTCCATAAATCTATCCAATAGTCTTTTAAATGTCACTAACGTATCTGCTTCAACCACCATCCCCAGAAGCTCACTCCAGGCACTTGCTACCCTGCGTGCCACGGGACTGGCTGTGGTGCCCAGGTCGGCTCGCTTGCCCCAGGTCTGGCTGCAGTTCCTAGGTCGCCTGCGTGCCACTGGACTGGCTGTAGCGCCCGTCGGCTCGCTTGCCCCAGGTCCGGTTGTGACACCCAGGTCGGCTGCGTGCCCCGGGAATGGCTGCTGTTCCCAGGTCGGCTCGCTTGCCCCAGGTTTGGCTGTGGCGCCCAGGTTGGCTCGCTTGCCCCAGGTCTGCTGCAGTTCATAGAAACATAGAAAAATAGGTGCAGGAGTAGGCCATTCGGCCCTTCGAGCCTGCACCGCCATTCAATGTGATCATGGCTAATCATCCAACTCAGTATCCCGTACCTGCCTTCTCTCCATACCCCATGATCCCTTTAGCCACAAGTGCCACATCTAACGCCCTCTTAAATATAGCCAATGAACTGGCCTCAACTACCTTCTGTGGCAGAGAATTCCAGAGACTCACCACTCTCTGTGTACAGAATGTTTTCCTCATCTTGGTCCTAAAGGAATTTCCCCTTATCCTTAGACTGTGACCCCTTGTTCTGGACTCCCCCAACATCGGGAACAATCTTCCAGCATCTAGCTTGTCCAACCCCTTAAGAATTTTGTAAGTTTCTATAAGATCCCCCCTCAATCTTCTAAATTCCAGCGAGTACAAGCCGAGTCTATCCAGTCTTTCCTCATATGAAAGTCCTGACATCCCAGGAATCAGTCTGGTGAATCTTCTCTGTATCCCCTTTATGACAAGAATGTCTTTCCTCAGATTTGGAGACCAAAACTGTACGCAATACTCCAGGTGTGGCCTCACCAAAACCCTGAAAGAACTGCAGTAGAACCTCCCTGCTCCTATACTCAAATCCTTTTGCTATGAATGCTAACATACCATTTGCTTTCTTCACTGCCTCCTGTACCTGCATGCCTACTTTCAATGACTGGTGTACCGTGACACCCAGGTCTCGTTCCATCTCCCCTTTTCCTAATCTGCCACCATTCAGATAATAGTCTACCCTCATGTTTTTGCCACCAAAGTGGATAACCTCACATTTATCCACATTATACTGCATCAGCCATGCATCTGCCCATTCACTCAACCTATCCAAATCACCCTGCAGCCTCCAAGCATCCTCCTCACACCTAACTATACCCCCCAGCTTGGTGTCATCTGCAAATTTGGAGATGTTGCATTTAGTTCCCAGGTCGCCTGCGTGCGCCAGACTGGCTGCAGTTCTCAGATCAGCTCGCCTGCCCCGGGAATGGCTGCAGTTCCCAGGTCGGCTCGCTTGCCCCAGGTCTGGCTGTTTTAAAAGCGTTGGCCAAAGTCTATCTTTCTTGGCTAACAATCTAACCTTCGGCCTCCAAGACGCAGGTATATATTTGGGGCTTATTTTAAGGGAAAAAATAGCGTCTTTATTGCCAGGAAACCTAATTAGAATCACAAAGCTCGGGATGTTGACCTCGAAAGGGATAGTGATCGTGGTTTGCTAAACTTCCGATGGATTGGAGGATTGCCTTAATGTACCTAGGTCCAGTGGGATCATCCCCATCTCCTCCCTCCCCCTGAAATATGTGCCAGGCCCAAGATCTTGATCTCTAAGTTTGCTAGACGACACAAAGCTGCGAGGAGCTTGCTATGCGGCTGCAGAGTGATGGATTGTGTGGGCGAGAGGGCATAAAGCATGGCAGATGCAGTATAATGTGGATAAATGTGAGATTACCCAGTTTGGTGGCAAGAACAGGAAGGCAAATTATTATCTGAATAGTGTCAGATTAGGAGAAGGGGAGGTGCAACGTGACCTGGGTGTGTTTGTACACCAGCCACTAAAGGTAAGCATGCAGGTAGAGCAGGCAGTGAAGAATGCGAGAGGATTTGGGTTTATGAGCAAGGAGGTCCTACTGCAGTTGTACAGGGCCCTGGTGAGACCGCACCTGGAGTACTGTGTGCAAATTTGGTCTCCTAATTTGAGGAAGGGCATTATTGCTATTGAGTGCAGCATAGGTTCACCAGGTTAATTCCCGGTATGACGGGACTGACGTATGATGAAAGAATGGGTCGACTGGGCTTGTATTCGCTGGAATTTAGAAGGATGAGAGGGGATCTTAAAGAAACATTTTAAATTCTTAGAGGATTGGACATGGTAGATGTCGGAAAAAATGTCCCGATGTTGGGTGAGTCCAGAACCAGGGGTCACAGTTTAAGAATAAGGGATTGGCCATTTAGGACTGAGACGAAGAAAAACTTTTTCACCCAGATAGTTGTGAATCTGTGGAATTCTCTGCCACAAAATAGATTTCGCTCTTAGGGTCAAGGGAAATGGGGAAAAAACCAGAACGGGATACTGATTTTGGATGATCAGTCATGATCATATTGAATGGCGGTGCTGGCTCGATGGGCCGAATGGCCTACTCCTGCACCTATTTTCTATGTTTCGATATTAAATACCCTTTTCCTCAATGGGCTAAAGGAAGTGGAGGCATACTTAAGCCGATGATAAAGTTCATGAAATTAAAAGCTTTTCAACTTTACGACTGGTTGCTGCTGCTTTCTGTATTTACATAATATATTCCTATAAATCTGAATTTTATAAAGATTTCCCAGACTACATGAGCATGGTTCAACAGCAACGAAAACAATACCCGAAGCTACATTTTGTGAACATCTATACTGTTGAAAGTTGAATATCCCAGGCAAGACTTGTTCAAAGCAATGTGTAAGAAGGTGGTTTAAACTGACAATAGACACAAAAAGCTGGAGCAACTCAGCGGGACAGGCAGCATCTCGGGGTCTTGACCAAAAACATCACCCATTTCTTCTCTCCAGAGATGCAATGTTGTGTTCTGGTTATTCTTACAGTGCTTTTAACATTCCCACACCAACCAAATCATGCACAACAAGGTATCAGTATTTTTTTAATATAAAAATATTAGGAAGGCTTCCTTCGACACAGAATTCTGATAACTTTAATCGTCTTGTTTTCTCTTCTTTGAGAGAATCATACAGCATGGAAACAGGCCCTTCGACCCATCAAGCCCACGTCAACCATCAAGCATCCACTCAGTACTACTATATTAATCCTATATTTTTTATTTTTCCAACCTTCCCAATAACTTCCACGATAATGTTACTGCTCATGAACACATCACGGGCATTTGAGCAACACATCAATCTTTAGGATGTGGGAAGAAACTGGAACACACAGACAAAACACATGGTCACAGGGAGAATATGTAAAACTCCACACACACAACACTGGTGGTTAGGAAAGAAGCCAGGTCACGGGAACACTGAGTCAGCAGCTCTACTGGCCACACCATGTTTCTCTGAACTTCTACTCTGGAAGAAAAGAGACTTTGAAACTCTGCTTCCATCAACCTTTGAGGGGAAAAAAGTATTTTAAAGCAAGGCTAAATAGATTTTTGATATTCAAAGGCGCAAAACTACCCTGAAATAAACTTCAAATACGATTTTCTTTTAAAACTGAAATCCATTTTAAAGTTTGAGTGAATTATAAACAAAAACAACGTTGAGGTTTGGGGTATAGTAAAAGTGAATTATAAACAAAAACAAACAGCCAGTCAGATTTTACTTACGTTTCAAAACAACGGTCCACATTATCGGACATAAGGAGGAGCATACACAGCTGCTCCAAGGCTATCAGCTGCATGTCCCTCTCGTCGCCCTGGCCCATCTGCAGCCATTCCAACAACGTATCGGGATCCACATCGGCCATGCTGAGGCCGCTTCAATATGTAGTTATATTCCCCCTTCACACTGTTCTTCTCGGAGTTAAAAGTACTGGCGGAGATGTAGTATCACGGGAGAGCGAGAGAGATGGCCGACAACTCACGATTAGTCCGTAAAAACCTTAATGGAAAGCAAAGCAAATGTTAGCATCGAGTGTTCAGCTGCTCCAAACACCCACAGTCCGATGTTTTCGGGTTATTTTTCTCTCCCACCTTCCCTTCCTTACGTTCTCCTGGGTCGCGGCCGCCATTTAACCACCAGCCCGGGGCTCGGCTGTGTGTGAGTGTGTGTCGGCCGCTCACCCTCCCCCGGCCTCCCGCTGACATTGGGCCCGGACTCGGACTCGGACTCAGCCGCCGGCCGCTCACCTCCGGCGCTGGGCCGAAGGTCGTGACCGTGCGTCGGCTCCAGTTGCCTGGTGTAACGGGGTTGGGGGGGGGGGGAGGGGGGCGGCCTCCCGTCGCCTCCGAGGCCGGACAGGAAGCCGGCAGGGGCCGGGGCCGAGGCCGAGGCCGCCGCCGCCGTGTTAGGCCCCTGGAGCCGCGGCCGAGTGGAGCGAGAGGCCCCGCGTCCGCCTCACACCCCCCACCGCACTCACCAGGCCTTATCCCGGCTCGCCGCCTTCCCTTCGCCGGGATCAAGCGGAAGAGGCTGAGGCGGCGCCCGATCGGACCAGCGGTCGCTCACGTCCCGTCCTCTCCCGTCCCGGCCCGGCCCGGCCCTCGGGCACCTAATGCGGCGGCGCAGCCTCGGCTCCTTCCTCTCCCTTCAGGGAGCGTCGCTAAAATGCCACGGTCGACCTCAAGCGTCGAACATCAGACGCCTTCCTGGGGAGTTTAATTTCTGATACACTTAGTAACCTTGCCAGTCATTAACCCTTTTATAAACCTTGCAAGTTATTAACCTCAGATAAACCTTGTAAGCCTTGCAATAAATTAATTGGAAAATATCTAATTTATGAATTGCTGGAATCCTTGATTTAAATCTCAGTGTAATCAACTGTTCTCACACTCTTGTGTATGATTGGGTCTAGTATAGTAAAATTCTTACTGAACTGTATAGCAAAAAAGGAATTTCCCAAGTACATGTGACAATAAAGTATAATTGAACCATGAATTGCTGCCAATTTCAGTTGTGTTTGATACATCGCACTCTTTCCTTTCTCAAGTTCTGGATCCCTCTTCAGGGGACAGTTTATTGGCCAGTCAAAACTATAAGCCCAATAATTATCATCACTACAAGACTGACCATACTCTTCCCCTCCTCCACTTTGACGTCAGCAAGAACACCGAGTCATACAGCATTGAAACATGCCCTTCAGCAAAACATGTCTGTGCCGGCCAAGATGCCCTATCGCCACTAGTCCCATCTGTCTGTGTTTGGCGCATATCTCTCTAAACATTTCCTATAATGGGCGGAAATCACTTTTAAAACATCGGGGGGGAAGACACAATGAGACCTAACATCTAGGACAGTGGTTGGCTGGATCCGGCCCTTAACCCAAAATCATCCGGCCCACAGGCATCTTTTTTCAATTCGTTTTCACGACCTGGGAAATGCAGCCAGTCCTGGGGCAGGTGAGTCCATCTGGGAGCTTCAGTCATTCCCGGGCGGTTTTTCTGCAACATATTTCACAAACCATGGGGGGGGGGGATGAGTCCATCCCGCCCCCCCAGGATTTCCGCCCATTATCTGTCCATATGTCATTTAAATGTTGTTTATAGTACCTGCCTCAACTGCATCCTCGTTCCGTGTACCCACCACCCAATGATTCTGTGATTCAAAGTTTCTGTTTGCCTTCCAAATGCAATGGTTTCTTTCTATTCCTCTATTCACACCAGTACTTCTGTAATGCTTTCATTTCCCCTCAACCACGGTTCTCCTCTGGTCTAAAGTAGAGCACAGAACAGCATTTGCTACGTTTCTTACATGCTTCAACATCTCAACTTCCACCATACAGAGAAATTTGTGTTCCCACTTCAAAGCTTCCACCCCTACAGTTTCTCCATTGAAGCAATTGCCACCATATCCCGACCCGCGGTCCACACCCGACCCTCGAACCTCACCCGACCCGCGGCCCTCACCCGACCCGCGGTCCACACCCGACCCTCGAACCTCACCCGACCCGCGGCCCGCACCCGACCCTCGAACCTCACCCGACCCGCGGTCCACACCCGACCCTCGAACCTCACCCGACCCGTGGAGCTGGAGAACGCCACCCGACCCGTGGAGCTGGAGACCGCCACCTGACCCGTGGAGCTGGAGAACGCCACCCGACCCGTGGAGCTGGAGACCGCCAACCGACCCGGGGAGCTGGAGAACGCCAGGTAAGCCCTGGGGCTGGAGACCATCAGCAGAGCCGCGGGGCTGAAGACCGCCTGCGGAGCCACGGAGACGTAGACGCGGTGCAACGGAGCGGTAGAACACCAGCGCGCACCAAGCCAGCTCGGCCGACCAGAAGCACCAACAGACGGCGACGCGGACGTAAACACCGCCGGGGACGCAGAGGGGTGTTAAAGGCCAGGTTAGAGCTAGCCCCGCACAGGGTAGCGATTCCTAGCCTTTTCCTCGCCAACGTGCGCTCACTGGCAAACAAAATGGACGAATTCCGGCTAAGGATCACCTCCCACAACCGGATCAAGGACTGCAACATCCTGATCCTCACGGAAACTTGGCTGAACACTGACGTTCCTGACAGCGCCATCCAGCTATCGGGGCGTCACTTACTCCGAGCGGACAGGACATCGGACTCCGGCAAGACCAGAGGTGGGGGTCTGTGCATTTATGTAAATAAAGCATGGTGCACGGACTCCACCATCATCGAGAGTCACTGCTCAGCTAACCTTGAGTTCCTCTTGGTTAGATGCAGACCGTTCTATCTGCCCAGAGAGTTCACCTCCACTGTTGTGACTGCAGCCTATATCCCTCCTGATGCTAATGCCAAGCTTGCAATGAAAGAGCTGCATACTGCCATTAGCAATCAACAGACACACAACCCCGAGGCAGCCTTCATTGTTGCGGGTGACTTCAATCATTCTAACCTGAAGACTGTACTCCCCAAATTCCACCAGCATATCTCCTTCCCCACTAGAGTAGACAAGACACTGGACAAAGTCTACACCAACATGGCTGAAGCTTACAAAGCCATCCCCCTCCCCCACCTTGGTCAGTCTGATCACATCTCATTGTTCCTGCTCCCTAAGTACTCCCCACTCATCAGACGGGTTAAACCAACTGTGAGGACAGTTAAAGTCTGGTCAGAGGAAGCGGTCTTCACACTTCAGCAGTGTTTTGGAAACACTGACTGGAAGGCGTTTGCAGCCCAGGCCACCCTTGACTCCCACACGGACATTGACTCCTACACATCCTCTGTTCTGGACTTTATAAACTCCACCATCAATAGTGTCACCTCCCTCAAACAGGTGACCATATTCCCGAATCAGAAGCCATGGATGAACAGCGAGGTCAGGCTACTGCTGAAAGCACGGGACACCGCTTTCAGGTCAGGCGATGCTCGAGCCTACAGTTCAACCAGGGCTAACCTGAAGAGGGGCATCAAGAAGGCCAAGCACTGCCATAAGCTCAGGATTGAGGAGCACTTCAACAACAACTCCGACCCCCGACGCATGTGGCAAGGCATCCAGGCCATCACGGACTACAGACCCGCCAACACCACCCCCACATCCAGCGACGCCTCCTTCCTTGAGGAGCTCAATCACTTCTATGGCCGCTTCGACAGGGACAATCTAGAGACAGCCATCAAGGCTGTGCTACCTGCCGATCACCAACCCCTCACACTCACCCCCTACGACGTATACGTGGCACTGAGTAGGACTAATGCACGTAAAGCTGCTGGCCCTGACGGCATCCCCGGGCGCGTGCTCAGGGTCTGTGCGGCGCAGCTGGCAGACGTCTGGACTGATATCTTCAACCTGTCACTTGCCCAGGCAGTTGTCCCCACGTGCCTTAAAACCACCTCCATCACACTCCACTGCGGCAAGCCTCAACGCTTCAGGTTCCTGGGAGTTAACCTCTCCGACGACCTCTCATGGACCCACAATACCTCAACTCTGATCAAGAAGGCTCACCAGCGTCTCTTCTTCCTGAGGAGACTGAAGAAGGTCCATCTGTCTCCTCATATCCTGGTGAACTTCTACCGCTGCACCATCGAGAGCATCCTTACCAACTGCATCACAGTTTGGTATGGCAACTGCTCTGTCTCCGACCGGAAGGCATTGCAGAGGGTGGTGAAAATTGCCCAACGCATCACCGGTTCCTCGCTCCCCTCCATTGAGTCTGTCCAAAGCAAGCGTTGTCTGCGGAGGGCGCTCAGCATCGCCAAGGACCTCTCTCACCCCAACCATGGACTGTTTACCCTCCTACCATCCGGGAGGCGCTACAGGTCTCTCCGTTGCCGAACCAGCAGGTCCAGGAACAGCTTCTTTCCGGCGGCTGTCACGCTACTCAACAACGTACCTCGGTGACTGCCAATCCCCCCCCCCCCCCCCCCCCCCGGACACTTATTATTATTTATTCAAATCATTTGCTGTGTCGCTCTTCCAGGGAGATGCTAAATGCATTTCGTTGTCTCTGTACTGTACACTGACAATGACAATTAAAATTGAATCTGAATCTGAATCTGATATCCACTGTAATGCCTCTCCCCACAAAGTAAAATACTGCAACCATCAAAAATCCTAAATAATTTTAAAACTGAAAATGCTGGGTATATGTGGCCAGACTCAGAGCATATGGGGAGAGGGACAGATTTTTAAAGTTGATGACCTTTCAAAACCTTCCCTTCCTTTTCTTCTTCATATTCTAGTCCCCTATTCCACCCTGACCAAATCCCCTTCTCACAGATTCTTCCCATACACTATCACCCACTTTACCATTTCTGTCCTTAGGGCTTAAGATTTGGTCAATAGGATGACCACGTTGCGGGACATCTATTTTTTGTCCTTGAGTGTTATCCCGAGTTTCCAGTTCCTGTAATTATTTCTCCATCCCACTTCCAATATGATCCCTCTGTCCATGGCCTCAAACAAAGTTAAAACATGTTATAAGAACAGCACTTTATCTTCCAACTGTATAACCAGATGCCTAAGATAAACACAAAATGTTTGAGTAACTCAGCGGAACAGTCAGCATCTCTGGAGAAAAGCAATGGGTGACGTTTTGTGTCTAGACCCTTCTTCAGTAAAGATGGATGAGGATGTAGTGAATAAATATAGGGTTGGAGAGAGAGAGATCAGAAGGAAGGCTTTAGTGTTCTCAGATTTATATATAGTTTCTGGGATCTGACAAGTCAAACAAGTGCACCTTAACAAATATTGCCTCCTTGGTGCCAAAGTCAAAGATGTCTCTGAATATCTACAGAGCATCTGGAAGGAAGGGGGTTGAGTGAAAAGCAAGAAATCATAAGGTACACTATTACCACCAATGGATGGTTCAGATGAGATCCTGCAGAAAAAGGTTAAGGAATTGGTTAGAGGTTCAAAAGCTAAATATCGAATTAGTAAGTAAAGATGGATGACGGTGTGTGGATTAAATATAGGGTTGGAGAGAGGAATCAGAAGGAAGGCTTTCGTTTTTTTCAGATTTAAATATAGTTTCTGGGATCTGACAATTCAAACAAATTGCACCTTGGTTGGGGTAGTGATTTGGCCAATTGCTTTTGATGAAGGTTGAAACTAGCTTGGCAGGCATGTAGAGGGGCAAGATGGGGGAAGTCTTGAGGGAGAGAAACAGAGCAAAAAATGAAAGGAAAACAAGCAATTAACAGGCAATCAGACTGGAGAAAAATAGAGGGGCCAAATTCAAAAACATTATCTACCTGTAATGCCACTTTCATGCAGCTGCAGGATGTACCTGTACTCCTAGATCCCTCTGTCCTACAATACTTCCCAGGGCCTGACCATTCATTGTGAAGGTCCTGCCCTGTTTTGATTTCCCTAAGTGCAACACCTCACATTTATATTGCTGTAATACCAAATTAGTACATATAAAGACACAGAGCTAGGAAATAAACTTAAAAGTAGGACCTCAAAGGTAATAATCTCTGGATTACTACCAGTGCCACGTGCTAGTCAGAGTAGAAATAGGAGGATATTGCAGATGAATACGTGGCTTGAAAAATGGCGCAAGGGGGAGGGATTCAAATTTCTCGGGCATTGGAAACAGTTCTGGGGGAGGTGGGCCAGGATGGTCTTCACCTGGGCTGGAATGGAACTAATGTCCTTGGGGGAGCATTTGCTAGTGCTGTCAGGGAGGATTTAAACTAATGTGGCAGGGGGATGGAAGCATGAGCAGAGAGACAGAGGGGGTGTAAAATGAGGGTAGGAGCAATAGGTAGCAAGGTGAAAAGTTAAATTGGCAGGCAGAAAGATCCGGGGCAAAAATCAAAAAGGGTCACTTTTCAACATAATTGTATAAGGGGCAAGAGTGTTGAAAAAACAAGCCTGAAGGCTTTGTTTCTCAATGCAAGGAGCATTCGTAATGGATGAGTTGAATGTGCACATAGTTATTAATAAATATGATATAGTTGGGATCACGGAGACATGGCTCCAGGGTGACCAAGGCTGGGAGCTGAACATCCAGGGATATTCAATATTCAGGAGGGATAGACAGAAAGGAAAAGGAGGTGGAGTAGCGTTGCTGGTTAGAGAGGAGATTAATGCAATAGAAAGGAAGGACATTAGCTTGGAGGATGTGGAATCGATGTGGGTAGAGCTGCGAAACACTAAGGGGCAGAAAACGCTAGTGAGAGTTGTGTACAGGCCACCTAACAGTAGTAGTGGAGTTGGGGATGGCATCAAACAGGAAATTAGAAATGCGTGCAACAAAGGTAAAACAGTTATAATGGGTGACTTCAATCTACATATAGATTGGGTGAATCAAATTAGCTGGGGTGCTGAGGAAGAGGATTTCTTGGAATGTATGCGGGATAGTTTTCTAAACCAACATGTAGATGAACCAACGAGAAAGCAGGCTATTCTAGACTGGGTATTGAGTAATGAGGAAGGGTTAGTTAGCAGCCTTGTTGTGCGTGGCCCCTTGGGCAAGAGTGACCATACTACGGTTGAGTTCTTCATTAGGATGGAGAGTGACATTGTTAATTCAGAAACAAGGGTTCGGAACTTAAAGAAAGGTAACTTTGAGGGTATGAGACGTGAATTGGCCAAGATAGACTGGCAAGTGATTCTTAAAGGGTTGACGGTGGATATGCAATGGAAGGCATTTAAAGACTGCATGGATGAACTACAACAATTGTTCATCCCAGTTTGGCAAAAAGAATAAATCAGGGAAGGTAGTGCATCCGTGGATAACAAGGGAAATCAGGGATAGTATCAAAACAAAAGATGAAGTATACAAATTAGCCAGAAAAAACAGCCTACCAGAGGACTGGGAGAAATTCAGAGTCCAGCAGAGGCGATAGGCTGCATCCCAGAGTACCTAAGGAAGTAGCCCCTGAAATAGTGGATGCATTAGTGATAATTTTTCAAAACTCTTTAGATTCTGGAGTAGTTCCTGAGGATTGGAGGGTAGCTAATGTAACCTCACTTTTTAAAAAGGGAGAGAGAAAACGGGGAATTACAGACCAGTTAGTCTAACATCGGTAGTGGGGAAAATGCTAGAGTCAGTTATTAAAGATGGGATAGCAGCCCATTTGGAAAGTGGTGAAATCATTGGACAAAGTCAGCATGGATTTATGAAAGTAAATCATGTCTGACGAATCTTATAGATTTTTTTGAGGATGTAACTAGTAGAGTGGATAAGGAGAACCAGTGGGTGTGTTATATCTGGACTTTCAGAAGGCTTTCGACAAGGTCCCACATAAGAGATTAGTATACAAACTTAAAGCACACGGTATTGGGGGTTCAGTATTGATGTGGATAGAGAACTGGCTGGCAGACAGGAAGCAAAGTGTAGGAGTAAACGGGTCCTTTTCAGAATGGCAGGCAGTGACTAGTGGGGTACCGCAAGGCTCAGTGCTGGGACCCCAGCTATTTACAATATATATTAATGATCTGGATGAGGGAATTGAATGCAACATCTCCAAGTTTGCGGATGACACGAAGCTGGGGGGCAGTGTTAGCTGTGAGGAGGATGCTAGGAGGCTGCAAGGTAACTTGGAAAGGTTGGGTGAGTGGGCAAATGTTTGGCAGATGCAGTATAATGGTTGCACAGGGTCTTGGTGAGGCCACACCTGGAGTATTGCGTACAGTTTTGGTCTCCTAATCTGAGGAAAGACATTCTTGCCATAGAGGGAGTACAGAGAAGGTTCACCAGACTGATTCCTGGGATGGCAGGACTTTCATATGAAGAAAGACTGGATAGACTCGGCTTGTACACGCTAGAACTTGGAAGATTGAGGGGGATCTTATAGAGACTTACAAAATTCTTAAGGGGTTGGTCAGGCTAGATGCAGGAAGATTGTTCCCGATGTTGGGGAAGTCCAGAACAAGGGGTCATAGTTTGAGGATAAGGGGGAAGCTTTTTAGGACTGAGATGAGAAAATCATTTTTCACACAGGGAGTGGTGAATCTGTGGAATTCTCTGCCACAGAAGGAAGTTGAGGCCAGTTCATTGGCTATATTTAAGAGCGAATTAGATGTGGCCCTTGTGGCTAATGGGATCAGGGGGTATGGAGAGAAGGCAGGTACAGGATACTGAGTTGGATGATCAGCCATGATCATATTGAATGGCAGTGCAGGCTCGAAGGGCCGAATGGCCTACTCCTGCACCTATTTTCTATGTTTCTATGAGACAGATTATGCCTCTGTACATTGCGCTAATAGCAGGGATGAGACACATAACCAGCAGATCAGACTATACTAATGGCAAGAGAATAAGAATCAAACATAGATGATAGGCACAAACGGCCAATTGAGATGCAGACAAAAAGTGCAAATTACCTGCTGTTGGAGAATTTGATTTGGAGTCCAGAAAACTGCAGCATGTCCAGATGAAAGATGTAGTGCCATTCTCAAGTTTGCAAGTTGAAACAGAGCAGGAGATTACAGGAAGATCACAAATGGAACCAATCTAGTGCAATCTATGATGTTTCCCAATAACCAGATCGCTTGTGCGATGTCTCATGCAATACGGTCATCTACTTCAAACTAGTGATCATGAGCTCTGCATCATGTTAACCTTTCAGTACGCACTAAATAGCATAAGCTTTGGGTTCACAGTTATAACACTGAAATAAGGTTTCCGTCTTAATTTTCCATTGTCATCTTTTTCAGTCAATCTTTCATCATCTGAACTGTTCTTTCTGCTAAACTCTTTTGAGGCTGGGTGGTGTACCATTGTACTTCATTCCTCCTAAGGAATTCAGCACTAGAAGTTCCTTTCATTGTACATTTTTCATCATAAGTAACTCAGAAGACCCATGCAACAAATATAATTCTCAATTTTGAAATTGTTGCTTAATGTAGATGTATCCACAGAAACTCTCACATACTGAGAATGTACATCACTCTGATCATAAAATAACATGCAAAATCTACAAGATTATAGCGATCGTTTATTGAATCATATCGAATGAGAGTCTACAAACTCAGCAGAAATTACTTCAATTCTTATTTGTACACTTCCATTTTGTCTTGTGATTCAACAATTTGTGCACTGATTCTTTGCTTAAAAACTGCAGAAAACAGCTACAGTAATTGAAGTCCCAAGTAAGCATCAGCTCCATAAGTTAGTTGGACCAGCAATCTTGCCATAAACTGGCTTGAATCCTTCCATGTTTATCCTGTAACCATTTTTGCCAATGTAGACTATTTAAGGGAGTCAGGTCGAGTGTTTTATTGTCATATGCACCAAAACAGAACAATAACTTTGTTAATTGCGGCAGCACAACAAAATGCAAAGACATTTGCAAAGACGCAAAGACAAATGCAAAGACATTTCGGCTTGTACTCACTGGAATTTAGAAGATTGAGGGGGGATCTTATAGAAACTTACAAAATTCTTAAGGGGTTGGACAAGCTAGATGCAGGAAGGTTGTTCCCGACGTTGGGGGAGTCCAGAACAAGGGGTCACAGTCTAAGGATAAGGGGGAATTCCTTTGGGACGGAGATGAGGAAAACATTCTTTACACAGAGAGTGGTGAGTCTCTGGAATTCTCTGCCACAGAAGGTCGTTGAGGCCAGTTCATTGGCTATATTCAAGAGGGAGTTGGATGTGGCTCTTGTGGCTAAAGGGATCAGGGGGTATGGAGAGAAGGCAGGTACGGGATACTGAGTTGGATGATCAGCCATGATCATATTGAATGGCGGTGCAGGCTCGAAGGGCCGAATGGCCTACTCCTGCACCCTTTTTTCTATGTTTCTATGTTTTTATGTCTTTACCCAACCCAAATTCCTTTGTAGAATCAAGGTCTCTTTCCAGGTTCTCCTTGTGTTTCTCTTCAGGCAGACACTAAGAATTTAGCAGGCTTCACTGGAACTAAAGTTATTCCAAATAGAAATCTATTGTATTTCAACAGTCCAAGGCACATGTTGAATAATCTTGATATTTTATCAAATTGTCTTCACCTTACACATCATGAATTGCGGAGACCCATCATTCTCTTATCCAAGTTTTTTTTTTCTTATCCAAGTAAATATAAAATATTGCTATTCACAACTTGCTATTGCATTATTTCCAAATACGTTACTGCTGTGTCTTGTCTTCTTCAAATATAATTGGACCAGTTCCACTAGAAAACATAAATGGTCAATGAGTCCCATTATCCCATCCTTCAAAATACGAGTGTGAAGTACAGAGTCTCACAAACAAAAAACCCAGAAAATATTGGAAATGCTCAACAAGTTCAATCAAAGATCAATTGTATGTTAAAAATCAAATCTATTTTAATATTGCAGAGAAGACGGGTGGAGAACATTGGGACCGTCTGTGATAGAGTGTAGAACAAGAGACTGTATGAGTCAAATGTGGTTCTGCAACTAGCTTGTTAATGGAAAATGTTCATCAGATGGATGAGCTTAAGAGAGAAGAGTGCTGGAGCTGAGTTATGTAATCGTTTCTCCATCATACATGATGTCCTCCCTTTGGCGAATCGTGTCTTTCATGCCTCAAATTATTTTAAGCAACACAAAACCTCGAGGTGATTGGGGGGAAAGATTTAATAGGAACCCAAGGGGTAATTTTACTTCTGACGTCATGCGCGTCATTACGTCTGAAACATGCGCCAACGACGGACTGGCAGGCGCGATTGCGTCTCTCCAGCGGTAATTTTTAAAAACCAAGGTAAGTGTTTAAACTAGTTACTTACGGTCGTTGCTTGGTGGGTTTCGGTTCTAGGTTTTCTTTCAACAGACGTTCCTACCATGTTGAAGATGCGGAGGCGGTCAGCAAAGCCGGCTACAGAAGACCGCGGTGCTGCAGGTAGTGGACGGCTGTCCGAGTCACCTTCAAGGCCGCCGGTGTTGTAGCCAGCGGTAGCAGACTTAGTGCTACAGGAGAGCACCGTGGCAGCCTACCGGGGCACAAGGCCACACATAAGTCTGTTAGACCCGTAGACTCTGATGAGTCCGGGCTGGAGGAATCACCTCCCACTATGGGAAGCATCTGTGGACGTCTCTCCCAGATGGAGCACCTTTTGGAGAGGTGCCTCCGGAATGATCTGCTCCAGAGGAGGGAGCAGTATCACGGCGGTTCTCCACAGGAGCTCGCATTAGCAGCACCTTATACAGGGCTGCGAAGTGTCTCCCTATCCATAGATGGGAGTACACGGATTCAGCAGTACCCTGACTCGGAGCAGGGAGGCACATCAGGAGAACACCCTGGGGACCTAGGGGCAACAGTGCCGTTGTTGGCGTCCAAGTTTGCCATACCCACCCATACCGGAGTGGCTCTGGATGAAGAACTGGCCACCACCACTAACTATCTGGCCTCGCACCAGCTAAAGGACCAGGTAATGGAGGAGACAATGGGCCGATATAGCACCCCTGTCATCTGTGCCTCCCTCAGTGTGCCTGCTGTAAACCATGCCATCTGGGGCCATATTGGGCCTGGGGTAAGAGCCCAGGAAGTAAAGCTTCAGAAAATTCTGAAAATACTGGCCTCAGGGGTAACGGCTTTTGCCAGGTCTATTGAGGGCGGGCCACTGACGGAGACACAACAGGATGCAGTGGGGCTCCTCTGCAATGCCTTATTTGAAATTAACTGTCTGCGGAAGAGTGCCATACGACCGGCACTAAACCTGAAATTTGCCGTGCTGTGTAAAGCCAGCAATGTACAACCGGCAAACTATTCGTTTGGAGCAGACCTGCCGAAGCAGGTAAGAGAGCTGGATGATGAGGCCAAGACGCTCCGTCTCATGAGCCGAACTCCAACTCCACCCAGGGGCTCATCACTACGAGGGTATCCTTATGCCACCTTCCACAACAGGCGCAACCAGCCTAGGGGCTCGTGGACAGGAGGCAGAGCCCACCAGTCCCAGGGAGGGAGGCAGGAGGCCAGGACCACACAGGTGGTAACACCAAAGGTAGGACTCTCTAGTCCCTTGTAGGACAAATCACACACCTCTAATTTACAAGTTCGGGGAAGGTTGAAACTATTTTTGAATGAATGGACTTGGATAACAGCAGACCCATTCATACTGCACAGTGTAGAAGGGTTTAAAATTGAATTTCTTCTTGGCTCAGCACCACCCACTCAAAATGTACCAAACCGCACATATCTGTTCCCTCAACAGGAAAGGTTTGAGATACAGGCTGAAATTCAGGCTTTGAAAGCAAAAGGGGTGATTCAGAGGTCTCGCCCAGAATCACACCAATTCGTATCAAATATATTCCCTAAGCCAAAGAAAGATGGAGGGAGTCGTATTATCCTAGACTTGACGGAACTCAATACCCATGTGCAGTATAAACATTTAAAAATGGACAACTTTGGTGCAACTATTCAGCTGGTCTCCAAAGGGTGTTATTTGGCTTGCATTGACCTCAAAGATGCTTATTACTCCATATCTATACATAGGGAACACAGGGGATATTTGAAATGTAATTGGATGGGGCAGATGTGGCAATTCAAGGCATTGCCAAATGGACTGACTTTGGCACCCAGGCTTTTTACAAAATTACTAAAACCAGTCCTGGAACTGCTAAGAGCTCAGAGCCACATTGTGATGGCTTATTTGGATGATATTCTAATAATTGGCAACACAAAGGAATCAGCCACAGCATCTGTTTCAGTCACCAAACACATGTTTGAGAGGTTGGGATTTGTGATCCATCCAGTTAAGTCGAAATTGACTCCAATCAAGGTAATTGATTACCTAGGGTTTACCATCAACTCAAATCAAATGTCAGTGACTCTGCCAGCTGACAAGCAATCAGCATTGAAGGAAGCCTGCAATAAGCTAATTGCTAATCAGAGACCAACAATCAGACAAGTAGCAAGCATAATAGGCAAGCTTGTTGCAGCCTTTCCAGGTGTACGCTATGGACCATTGCATTACCAAAATTTACAAAGAGCAAAGGAACGAGCCCTCAAAGCTCACGCAGGCAAATTCGGGGAACATATGCATTTACCACCAGACGCTATTGCGGAGTTACACTGGTGGGCTACCAATGTACATCATTGTTCTAAGGAAATTCAAATTGACACACCATCGGTTATAATACAAACCAATGCAAGTGGCCTGGGCTGGGGGGCAACAGATACCAACACCAGCTGCGGGGGCAGATGGAATGTGCAGGAATCATCAATACTACAACAATATGGCATTAACTACTTAGAATTGTTGGGAGCACTCTATGGTTTAAAGGCTTCTTGCAGCAACATGCATCATGTGCATGTACAACTTCAGATTGACAACACCACGGCAGTGGCGTATGTTAATCACATGGGTGGAATAAGATCTGATTCATGTGATAAATTGGCAAACCTCCTTTGGCATTGGTGTATTGCAAGGAACATTTGGGTCTCGGCTATCTAGCTACCAGGTAGATATAATATGGTGGTCACTAGGTCACGAAAATTTAATGATAACACAGAATGGATGTTGAATCATGAAGTGTTCACAGACATTGTCGGCCGGTATGGCACGCTGGACATTGATTTGTTTGCCTCCGGGTTGAATCACCAGTTACCCAAATATGTCTAGGGGAGCCCGATCCAGGTGCAGAAGCAGTGGATGCTTTCACAATGCATTGGGGAGGAATGTTCTTGTATGTTTTCCCACCGTTTTCCATCATCAGCCGATGTTTGGTCAAAACAAAACAGGACAATGCCACCAGCATTTTGGTAGTGCCAGATTGGCCTACACAATCTTGGTTCCCACTTGTCCTGGGAATTAAGACACAGCCCATGATGGCTGTCCCCAACAGCAGGGAGCTGCTTGTACACCCAGTAACGGGGCACCATCATCTGCTACATGACCAAATCAATTTGTTGGTTTGCAGATTCTGAGGACACCTTTCCTGGGACTCGGACTGGCAGATCAAACGGTGGATGTTATTACAGCAGCCTGGAGGGACAGCACACAAAAGCAGTATATTTCCCACATCAAGAAGTGGGAGACATATTGCAGGGCATCTAACATCACATATGACACAGTGGGCATCACGGACATTTTAGAATTCCTATCAACTGTATATCATGACCAAACATTAGGCTACAGTGCCATCAACAGTGCCAGGAGTGCACTGTCCACATATATAGTGGGGAAGCATTCCCTTATCACCTGATTCATGAAAGGCATATATAACATTACACCCCCCGGGCCTCGATATACCAACACATTGGATGTAAGTGTAGTGCTGACACTACTCCGACAGTGGGGGACAGCCACCACATTACCCTTACAAACGCTCACCCTCAAGGTGGTCATGTTAATGGCGCTCGTTATGGCGCAACGAGTCCAAACCCTACACAAACTGCGACTTGACAACATGCACAACAGTGCCAACACCATAACTTTTATCATTAATGAATTAGTAAAACAGAGCAGGGCCGGGGTGCCAGGACCCAGGCTTGAGTTCTTGGCATACCCCAAAGATCCGCGACTGTGTGTGTGGTAGATCACTTGCACCACTACATCACAGTCACCAGCAGCCTCAGAGGCACAGAATTAGCTGTACTAATCAGCCACAAAAAACCACACAAACCATCTCCAGATGGCTAAAAGAGGTACTGGCACTTGCAGGAGTAGATACTGATGTTTACAAATCTCACTCCACCAGGGCAGCATCAACGACGGCAGCAAGGGCTATGGACGTGGCCCTCGACAACATCCTCACGGTGGCAGGATGGGCCAATGAGAGGATGTTCCACCGGTTTTATAACAAACCTATTGCCGGACCGGGGGTGTTTGCACGTACCATTTTGAATTCTGTTTATAGTTTCCCCCCAGGTTGAGCGGGGTCATTATTGTTTTTCATTTTGCATTAAAGCATCAATTTTGTTACTTAACCATGTTATGTCTGAATGCTTTAACCTTTTTTCTCACTCAGCCATGGTCAATCCATTCAGTGTGTGACGCCTGGATTCAAACCGGCGTGAAATCACAGAGCTTTGAAATCTTCATGTAGTGACTCATGTGACTCCGAAATAAAATAGTACAATTAAATGAGAACTTACCAGTTTGAAGTTTGATCTTGATTTTATGAGGAGTTACGATGAGCGATTACGTGCCCACCACTCCCAACCTTTGTATTATCAGGTCATCTGGTAGTTCTAGTTCTTCCAATCTTACTATCTTTAGGTCAACTTCTTTTTTTTTTTAACATATATATATATTTTATTAGAGTAGGTAAGCAGTACATTAGCAAACACATATTATGATAGTAATATTTTGTGTGCAACAATCGTACATTATTAATATTATCAAATGAATCATTTTGTCTCTAATAATTTTTTTTTTAAAGAGAGAGAAACAGAGAGAAAAATAAAATATAAATCAAAAAATTAAATCATAAAGAATGGAATAATTTACCATTAATACATCATTGGAGATAAAATCAAGAAATATAAAATATAACTTTTCATCTAATCCAGAGTCCAAGTTTCAGTTAGGGTTCCTTGCCGAACCGATCTACCCTTTTAAGTAATCAATGAAAGAAGACCATATCTATTTCTAACGAAAGCTTCTTGTTTGTCCATTAGGGCAAATCTGATTCTATCCAAGTGTAGGGTCTCCGACAGTTCCGTAATCCACATTTTAAATATGGGGGATATAGGGCCTTTCCAAAATTTTAATATTAATTTCTTCCCAGTTGTTAAACTATAATCTAGGAAATTTCTTTGACTTGTTTTAAGTATTAGACTTTGTTCTGATATTCCAAGTATTATTAATTTTGAGTCCGGATCCAATTTAATATTAATAACTTCAGAAGTTATTCTAAAAATCTCAGTCCAGAAATTCTTAATTTTTATACAATTTGCAAAAGTATGTGTTAAATTAGCCTCTGGATGCTGACATTTATCCCAGATAGAGGAGATTTGTGGGTAGATTCTATTCAATTTAACTTTTGAGTAATATAATCTGTGTAGTACTTTAAATTGTATTAACGCATGTGTGGTATATAACGAGCATTGATGTATATATTGTAAACTTTTGTCCCATATATCTTTCGTTATGGGTTGGTTTATTTATTTTTTCCCATGTATGTCTATATGCTTCCGTTGTTGGTATCTCGCTATCTAAAAGGATATTATATATATGTTGTTAGTTTTTCTGTATTTGGATGCTTATTCAAACATTCATCAAGGATTTCTGGTTCCTTATTCCTATAATCTTGTGTGTTTGATTTAACATAATCTCTGAGTTGTAGATATCGGAAAAAATTATTTGAATGTAATCCGTAAATCTGTTGTAATTCCTGAAATAAAAGAAAAGTGCCTTTCTTATAAAGGTGTTCCATCTTTTTGATTCCATGGTTTTTCCATTGTGTGAAACCTTTATCCAGCATGGAAGGTTTAAATAAGGGATTGTTTACAATAGGGAGACAGAGTGGTATCTTATCCAATTTTAAGGCCCTTTTTAATTGTTTCTAGATTCGTGTTCCACTGTATATTATAGGGTTTTCCCTATAGGTTTTTTTGTGCAATTTTGTCGGTGCAAATATAATCGAACCAATTTCAAATGGTAAACAGTCCTCCTTTTCCATCCTTAACCAGTCTAGTTGTTGATCCATTTCTTCCAGCCAAAAATTCATGTTTTTAATATGGACTGCCCAAAAATAAAACAGAAAATTTGGTAGAGGTAAGCCTCCATTAATCTTTGATTTACATAAATGTTTTTTATTTATTGTATGATTCTTGTAGTCCCAGATGAAACTTGTAACAGTAGAGTCTACTTTAAAAAAAAAAGATTTTGGAATATATATCGGGATTGACTGTAATAAGTACAATAATTGCGGAAGAAAGATCATTTTTGTAGCATTAATTCTACCGAACATTGAAATAGGAAGTGTTTTCCAGTATTGAATATTCTTATTTAGTTTATTCAGTAAAGGTGGGAAATTTGATTTAAATAAAGAAGTATACGCCTTAGTTACATAAATAGCTAGATATATAAATTTTTCCTCAACTATTTTAAAAGGTGATTGTTGTAGTATATATAAATTGAGTTCCGTTATTGGCATGATTTTGCTTTTATTCCAATTAATTCTATATCCTGAGAACTGACTGAATTGAGTTATTAGATTTAATAAATTTGGAATACTAATTTCTGGCTTTGTAATATATATTAATACATCATCTGCATATAGAGAAATTTTATTAATTGTATCTTTAGTATTATACCCATGTATTTCTGGATTTGATCTAACATTTTCTGCGAGTGGTTCAATTGCTAAAGCGAATAATAATGGAGACAGCGAGCATCCTTGTCTACAACCTCTAGAGAGATTAAATTTAGTTGATAACATTTGGTTAGTTAGTATTCTATCTGTTGGATTAGAGTATAAAAGATTAACCCATGTGCAGTATTTCCCTCCCAGTTTAAAATTTTCCATCACTGAAAATGAATATGACCATTCTACTTGATCAAAGGCTTTTTCAGTATCTAGCGAAATAATTGCTAGATCTGCGTTAGCAATTCTATTTGAGTATATAATATTAAATAATCATCTCAGATTGTAAAATGAGTGACGTTTTGGGATAAAGCCTGTTTGGTCAGGGTGTATTAATTTGTTAATCACTAAACTCAATCTATAAGATAGGATTTTCGTTAGTATTTTCTGATCAATATTTAATAGAGCTTTTGCTCTATATGAGGCTGGGTATTCCAGATCCTTATCAGTTTTAGGTATAAGTATTATTGTAGATTTGTTTAAAGTTTCTGGGAGTTGTTGTTGAGTATAAATGTGTTTATACAGTGTTTGTAAGCGTGAAGAGATCAGATCATAAAATGTTTTATAAAATTCAGAGCTTAGGCCATCAGGGCCTGCGGCCTTTCCATTTTTTAAAGATCTAATTGACTCTTCGATATCTTTTGTTGTTATTTCAGCTCCTAATAATTCTTGCTCCTGCAAATCTAAGCCTTTAAGGTTACATTTCTGTAAAAATGCTTCCATTCCTGTTGATTGTTCTGCCAATTTAGTTGAATAAAGATTTTGATAGTATTATAAAAATCTGTCATTAATATCTTTGGGGAGTGTTAGTATGTCTCCCTTATTTGATCTAATCTTATCAATCATTTTTTCCCCGTCCAATTTACGAAGCTGGCGTGCTAATAATTTTTGTGGTTTATCACCAAATTCAAAATTTAATTGTTTTGTGTGTTGATAAAGTTTTATTACTTGGTCAGAGTATAATTTATTTAACTTACATTTCAGTGCTGCTATTTTGTTATGTTTTGCCAATGAAGGTGCTCCTGCATTTTCTATGTCTAATTGCCTTATTTTCATTTCCAATGTCTGTTGTTTAGCTCTATTCTCTTTATTAAGAAATGCCTGAGAAGAAATTAATGCCCCTCGGATAAATGCTTTAAATGTTTCCCAGAGATGGGAAGCAGAGATTTCAGGCTGGTCATTGACCTCGAAAAACATATTAATCTGTTTTACAAGATATTCACAACATACCTGTTCCTTTAAGATTTGAGGATTAAGTCTCCATTGTGTCTGTTTCTTGTCCATTCTGTTTAATTTAATCATAAATGTTAATGAAGCATGATCCAAAATTATATTGTGACTTATAAGTAAATTGAATTAGTTTAGAGTCTACTAAAAACATAGTCTATCCTTGAGTATGTTTTATGCACAGGTGAGTAAAATGAATATTCTCGCCCGGATGGGTTTTCAATTCTCCAAACATCCTTAATATTGGTATTATTTATACATGAGTTTAAGAATTCACTTGACATAGATTTTGATTTTCTTTGAGTTGATGATCTATCTAAATATGGATCTAGTGTACAATTTAAGTCGCCACCAATTATTAAATTATTTTGTGTGCATTCCGGAATGTTATTAAGTATTCTCTTGAAAAACAGTGGACTATCAAAATTTGGTCCATATGCATTAAGGAGAGTCACTTTTTTTGAGTATAATTCGCCTTCTACTATGATATTCCTACCATCAGTATCCTCTATAGTTGATATATGTTTTGAAAGGTATACCTTTACGGATTAAAATTGCAACCCCTCTAGATTAATGTGTGAATGAGGAATGATACGTTTGAGCTATCCATTTTGTTTTCAATCTATAATGCGCTTCCTTTTTAAGGTGAATCTCTTGGAGGAAAATTATGTCTATTTTAAGCAATTTTAAGTGAGCTAATACTTTGCCTCTTTTAACGGGTTCATTAATTCCCTTAACATTCCAACTGCAGAATGTAATTCCTTCACCCCCAGTTTTCCCTTTTACGTCTTGCATCTTATGATTAGGGTGGTCTATAATGGAGCAGATGGTTCAGCACGTTAAACCATACCTTACACCCGGACCTCAGATAGGTGAATTTCAGATCTTGTAAGTTTTCTTCTCGGTCATATCTCCTTAAATAACAATTATAATTTCATTCAAAATAACGAATATATTAAAAATTGAAGAGATAATAGATTATTATATTAGTAAAGTGCGAAATAAAGAAAAATACTACATCTAGAAATAGTGCAGTTAGTGATAGCCACCCTAATGTGGCTAGGCATCTAAGGACTTCCGTAGCTTTTGGTAAAAAAAAATGTTACTAGCTCCATACTTTCCTTAAAGGAAAAGTTTCAAACTCAATAAAGAGAAACATTATACGGGGAGTAGGGAAATTATGGTTATATTCCAAGAATGGAATAGTTGATAATCTCAATGTAAAATATTAGTTTCATATGACAAAAGTATTAGTCCATGATTACTCTAAATAGTTTCATATAACAAGGATTAAACCTCCATTTTCTATTTTAATCAACTTATGGTTCATCCTTTTAACTAAGTCTGAATTAATCTATTAAAGAAGGAACTGCAGATGCTGGAGAATCGAGGGTTACACAAAAAGGTGGAGAAACTCAGCAGGTGCAGCAGCATCTAAGGAGCGAAGGATATAGGCGACGTTTCGGGTCGAGACCCTTCTTCAGACTGAAGAAGGGTCTCGACCCGAAACGTCACCGATCTCCTTCGCTCCTTAGATGCTGCTGCACCTGCTGAGTTTCTCCAGCTTTTTGTGTAACTCTGAATTAATCTAGTTAACTATAATTGATAATAATTAATAATTATGATTAATAATGATTAGTGGTAATTAGTACTATAATATAAAATATTATATAACAATGATCAATTTCATTCTAAATTCATAACTGTCCTCGAGTATAGTAATTTAAAGTTCAGTTTCTTCACAGTAAAGTACCGACTCCAATATCATCATGTATATATTTAATGTTAAGTATTAATCCTCATTGTCCTCTTTTTCGCTCTCGCCCTTGGTAATTTCAATATTCTCAATGTCCTCAATGTTCTTTGCAAATTTAAAGGCCTCTGTGTGGTTGGTGAAGAAGTATGCTTTTTTGTCGTAGGCGATTCTCAATGTTGCAGGGTACATCAATCAATATCTCAGGTTCTTTATATTCTTAAGTACTCTTCTTGTGTCTGTAAACAATGCTCTTTTCTTGACAACCTCCGCCGGGTAGTCTCGAAATATGCTGATCTTGTCTCCTTCAAATTCAAGATATCTGCTGCGAACGATTTTCTTCATCATGTCATCCAAGACATGGCCATATTGCACCTTCACTATCAGTTGTCTTGGCGAGGCGTCCGCCCCTGGACGGCGTCTCAGTGCTCTATGTGCCCGAGCAAGTAAAGGTGCTTGATCCAGATTTAAAACTTTCTTCAGTAGATCTGCAGCAAATTCACGGGGATCACGGTTCCCCTCTCTTCCTTCCCGGACGCCAATAATCCTTAAATTGTGGCGCGTCTGTCGTCCCTCCAAGTCAATGCATTTTTCAGTTATTTTATGCAATAAGTCTGATAAACGCTTGTTCTCGGAGAGAAGCTTGCTTGTAGTTTCAGAGCTTGTTTCAGCAATTTCCTCTAATTCAATTACAGAATTATGTTGTTGTTCTAGTGCCTGCGAGATGGGGTCCAGCTTCGAATTAAATACAGATTCAATCAGTGTCAATTTAACATTTACCTCTTCAATCTTTTGATTTAGATTTTCTTCCATGGTTAGCTTCCAGGCATCCATTTGTTCCTGTACCATAGCAACAATATATTTCTTAATTTCTTCTTTAATTTCTTTTTAAAAAGTTTTCAACTCATCTGTGAAGTCATGTTTGAGTTTTTTCAATTCTGCCATTATTTTTGAGATTTCCTGAGCGAGAAAACTTCTTAATTCTTCCACATCTGTCTTTTCTTCCTTGAGATTTCTTCTTGGGACACTGTTAAACCTGAGGCCGAGGCTTCAGTCAGGCCTACTTCTCAAGACCTGGTCGGTTTTCTCTGTTTGGGGGGGGTATGTTGTGTAGACATACCGTCGGTTTCGTCGCAGGCCTGATGACATCACAGGCTCACTGCAGTCAGTCGGTAGTGTTGTTGAGCAGGTAAGTCCCGATTTTTCCCCCGTTTTTTTTTCTCGGATTTTCGGAGCTAAATGGCGTGAGTCTGCCTACTCCATAGCGCCACCGGAAGTCTAGGTCAACTTCTTTTATCTGTGATTCCACACGGCTACTTTGAAGATTGACGCGCATGACGACTGACGGCCGTCTTCACGTAATCGCTCATCGTAACTCCTCATCTTCAAACTGGTAAGTTCTCGTTTAATCTTACTTTTATTTTTACACAAAGGGTGGTGGGTGTATGGAACGAGTTGCCAGAGGAGGTTGGTGAGGCAGATGCTATCGCAATTTTGAAGAAACATTTAGATAGGTACAGTACATGGCTAGGATAGGTTTGGAGAGATATGGGCCAAATGGATGCAGGTTGGACTAGTGTAGACATGTTATTCAGCGTGGGTATGTGGGGCCAAATGACCTGTTTCCACACTGTATAATCCTATGACTCTATATTCTTGACCTCTTTCAATTTATTTTCATCTTTGTCAGCCAGACCCAGCCTTTCAAATTTTATTTCTATTCTGGAATAATCAAAAAAAGGAGTTTGGCTTATCATTCATCATTTCTCATTGTCTTACATCCATTGATCCTGTCCCCAGTGTAGGTAGAATGGAAGGTGGATGATGACTCAAGCTTCATTCTACCATCTGGTCAATGCCACTTACATTCCTGCTCAAATACCAGAAACACAACACTCGTGGCAATGTCCATGAAAACCATTATTTGTTCTTGCCGTGCAAACTATTCATACAGAACCTTCAACAGATTACTCTGTTGTAACCTTCCACACGTGACACCCACCCTTCAGGCAATTTCCATCTATTGTCCTCTAAAATGCCAGAGATCCAGACCGTAAAATGTTAGCACACTGACAAAGGGTTCCGACCCAAAACGTCACCCATCCTTTTTTCAGACTCCTATACTTCCTTCCCAAAGGCAGGAGTGAAATGATACATGGTGCTGTAGTTTCCTGATATAGATCCCTTCGATGGTGGGGAAGTCGGTACCTGTGACGGACCTGGCTGTGTTCACCACTTTTGGCAATCTTCTTTCTTGACCATTCAAATTGCCGAACCAGGCCATGACGCAACCAATCAATATGCTCTCTATCGTACACCTGTAGAAGTTCATGTTCCCATTCCAGGTATCCTGTTGATTTGCTTCCTGACTTTCCACCATCTGTATGGCAGGATCCGCATGGTGAATTCCTAACTTAATGTACAATTTTTTTCACCATTGGATGTAGGTGGCAGGTTTTGTTCCTTTGTGAACCTTTAATGCTACTAGTTTAATATTCAATCATTTAATCAACTAAACAAATTCTCCAGTCAGTAAAACAACTCACTTTTTTGTCATCATTAAACTTTGCTTTATCTCTTCTGGAGTATTCTATCTGATAGCACGGGGCACTTCTCATGTGCCTTTATGGGCAATTTTTCAGGCGATTGCCAGCGACAGACACACGCACATCGCATCCTTCACCAGCCCGTTATGCAGGCGGGGGATAGGTCAAGCAGGGGAGCACTGTCTGAGTGAAATTCCCACAGTGCAAAGCCAAGATGATATAGACACACACCACGATGAACAGGAAGATTGGCACTGTAATTAAGATGGCTTAAGCACAGTGTACGGCAAGTCATTTAAAAGGGGGGGGGGGGGGGTGGAGAAGGTCAGAGAGGAGTGGAGACAACTTTTAAGAAGTCAGAGATACACGGCTGTGAAGCTTGGTGGACATTTAACATTACCGGTCAGTTATCCTTGGTTCTGATAAACTACTGCTTACATTTTTTTCCCCCAATGAGCCAATGAAATTCACCGGTCAGCACTGGCTACAATCTACGAGAACCTACCACCTCCTGGCGACCCATCTACGACACGAGAATTCTCGCTACTCACATGGCGGCTTAATTCTGGTCGCCGCTAATTTTTCAACATGTTGATAAATTCCCGGCGACCATAATGAGGCTGCGACTAGTTCCCAGAATGCGGGAAATCCTCACGACCATGAAGGCGACTCCCCGGCAACCGCCCGCGAACACGTGGCGACCGCAGAGTCTCCTGCAGTCGCCTAAGTGGGACAGGCCCAAAGCTGTTCATTTATTCTGTAAATAAGTGTCATAAAACAACTTCTCTCATCTTATGATCAATTTTATTGCCCTCCATCTGGTTTACAACCATCGAATGGTTACCTTTGCTCCAGTAACCTATATCTTGCGTATCTAAACATTTCCCTAAGCTATTTACTATCTCTCGCCTGACATTTAAGTTACTTTGCTATGTTGATCTTACTTCCAAACATGCTTCTCCAGTACACAAGGTTCTTAGGTTAACCATATTACAAGCTTGCCCAACTTTCTTATAATTTCCAAAAATCCCTCCATCAACTCCCTGATGGCTCTTGCCCAGGTCCAAGGAAGATATATTAAATACTACTGGGGGTAATTACTGCCTGTCTACTTGACAAACATCAGGGTCTTCAACTTCTTATATTACTTCATATTATTCCAAAATAAAATAAATAAAAAATAATAAGTTAAAAAAAATAACAATTGCATTAATTAACTGTGGAACTACTACTACATGTAATGTAATTCAAATCCATGAGTTATATTAGCATTAAGTCCCCCGCTTCTAGAATCTTTCCCACTGTCCAGTTTTCCAGAATGTCCTCTACTTCTGTGCAATGCTTCCAAACATGCTTGGTGGCTCTTCAGGACCTATCAGCTATATGGTCGTGGAGGTAGCTACTGGAGCAAACCTGGTCACAATATATTACCCGGATGTCCCTTCCAAGTCATTTTGCAGCATAATATATTTATTGTTGTCATACGTTCATCCGATGATACCATCAATTCCTTAACTCTGATGGTGACCAGTCCCATGAAACGCTGAATTGTATCATTATGACTGGGTAGGGTATAATTCTGACCATTCCTATCATACCATTTAGCAGAGACAATGACATAAACATTTGAAAACATCACTGGCATCAAAGTAATTTCAAGATCCCAATGTAAAGGATTCCTTGTATAGAAGAACAATGAAACTTGCAATTCATATTTCTTCATGCCAGAGATAGACACAAAATGCTGCAGTATCTCAGCTGGTCAGGCAGCATCGTCCACTGTTCCTTTTTATTACATTTCTTCATGCCACAATATATGTATACAAACTAAAGTGTGGCTTGCAGAATCATCAGCAACAGTAACAATCCAAAACAAATGGACTCAGTATTATTCCAGTGCCCAGAACACAAGAAAATAAGAGATAGACACAAAGTGTTGGAGTAACTCAGTGGGTCAAGTTGCATCTCTGGAGAAAAGGAATGGGTGACGTTTTGAGTTGAGACCCTTCTTCCTAAACAAGAAAACAGGAATAAGATTAAATTTACAAGGATTTGCCTGGAACTATTGGAACAAGAAGTTCATGTGCTTTGCTGTAACACCATCCTCCCTGAAATAGATATCAGTGGTTACTGCATCTAATCTCCAGATAGAAAATAATTTAGGCTGGGAATCAATATATTGACATTCTTGACAATATACCCCCGCTAGAATCACTGGTTTTGGGGAAAAAGAAAGGCTGTAGGGAGCATTGAAAATAAGTTCGGAAGAAATCATTTTGTGGATGAAGTTTGATCTTCCGAAAAAGGAAACGCTTAACACAAAATGACTCACTTGTTGAAATAAAAACACAAAATGTTGGCAATGTATACAACCAAAGGGTCTTCAACCTGAAATGTCAATTCTTTTTCTATTTCTACAGATGCTTCCTTACCCACAGTTTTTCCAGCACTTTCTACTTTTATTCTGATTTTCGGTATCTGCCATCTCATGTTTTCCATTTACTCGCTGATCCTCATGAACTAAAGCTCTATCAATTACTTGAGCTGTCTAGCATTTGTAGAACTATCTCAATCATTTAAAATGCCCCAAACAAAAAAAAATGGGAGAAAATACAAGATTGGACAAAAATCCCAATAAACCATTTGGTTTCACGCTTACATTCTTACCAATTATCAAATGCAGATGGTGCTGAACCTGTTCCAGAAAACAATCTCCTGCATAAGCCAAATGATCCATTTCCTAATTTTCCACTCTATGGTATTTATTCTAATAAACTAATTTTTACCCCTATTTGTAGATATTGGTTCAAACCAAGTTGAGCTACGAGTTCTCGTAATTTATTTTAATAAATGATATTGTCACCCTCAGGGACATTGATTTCAATATAAGTTCATACTTCTTTATGAAGTCATCCCGGAATATCTTCTTTAATATGTTGAGAAAAATACTCCTGAAAATTCTGCCCCTTATTTTTGCCCAACCTCAACTTCCCGCCACATCCTTTTTCAGTTACAAAACCTTCTAACTTATTTCACTGTAATTAAGAACATTCTTCCTCTCTTATGTACCAAAGTTATTATTTAAATGTGATAGACACAAAAAGCTGGAGTAACTCAATTGGACAGGCAGCATCTCTGGAGAGAAGGAATAGGTGACGTTTCGGGTCGAGACTCTTCTTCAGGCTGGTTAGGGATAAGAGAAACGAGAGATATAGACAATGATGTAGATAAATATAATGAATGAAAGATATGCAAAAAAGTAACGATGATAAAGCAGGACTTCCAGGGTTGTTATCTCCGGTTTGCTTCCAGTTCCTCGTGCTGGCGAGAGCAGGAACAGGGAGATACGGGACCTGAATGTGTGGCTGAGGAACTGGTCCAGGGAGCAGGGATTAGATTCTTAGATGATTGGGATCTGTTTTGGAGTAAGGGGGAACTGTACAAAAGGGACAGATTGCATCTTAACAGGTGGGGGACCAGTATTCTGGCCGGCAGGTTTGCCACTGCTACACGAATGGTTTTAAACTGAATAAGGATGGTGGGGTGTCAAATGGGATAGTCGAGGACGGAGTTAAAGGGAAAGAGAGTAAAGTGATGGTTAATGACCCCAGAATTAACGGGAAAGAAAGCTCACAAAGGGATAGGAGAGTATGGCCAAGTGTAATAGGGATCGATGTGAAAGGGGCCACTTGTCAACATAATTGTATAAGGAGTAAGAGTGTTGTAAAAACAAGCCTGAAGGCTTTGTGTCTCAATGCGAGGAGCATTTGTAATAAGGTGGATGAGTTGAAGATGCAGATAGCGATTAATGACCATGGCTCCAGGGTAACCAAGGCTGGGAGCTGAACATCCAGGGATATTCAATATTCAGGAAAGATAGACGAAAAGGAAAAGGAGGCGGGGTAGCGTTGCAGGTGAGAGAGGAGATTAATGCAATAGAATGGAAGGACATTAGCGTGGAGAATGTGGAATCGAGATGGGTAGAGCTGCAAAACTCTAAGGGGCAGAAAACGCTAGTGGGAGTTGTGTACAGGCCACCTAACAGTGGTATTGGAGTTGGGGATGGCATCAAACAGGAAATTAGAAATGCATGCAACAAGGGTAACACGGTTATAATGGGTGACTTCAATCTGCATGTAGATTGGGTGAATCAAATTGGCAGGGGTGCTGAGGAAGAGGATTTCTTGGAATGTATGCGGGATAGATTTCTCAACCAACATGTGGAGGAACCAACGAGAGAGCAGGCTATTCTAGACTGGGTATTGAGTAATGAGGAAGGGTTAGTTAGCAGTCTTGTTGTGCGTGGCCCCTTGGGCAAGAGTGACCATAATATAGTTGAGTTCTTCATTAGGATGGAGAGTGACAAAATTAAGTCAGAAACAAGGGTTCTGAACTTGAACAAAGGTAACTTTGAAGGTATGAGATGTGATTGGCCAAGATAGACTGGCAGGTGATTCTTAAAGGGTTGACGGTGGATGTGCAATGGAAGGTATTTAAAGACTGCATGGATGAAGTACAAAAATTGTTCTTCCCAGTTTGGCAAAAGAATAAATCGGGGAAGGTGGTGCATCCATGGATAACAAGGGAAATCAGGGATAGTATAAAAACAAAAGATGAGGCATACAAATTGGCCAAAAATAGCAGCCTACCGCACGATTGGGGGAAATTCAGAATCCAGCAGAGGACAAAGGGCTTAATTAGGAAAGGGAAAATAGATTATGAAAGGAAACTGGCAGGGAACATAAAAACTGACTGCAAAAGTGTTTATAGATATGTGAAGAGAAAGAGACCAGTCAGAAACAGGTGAATTGATCATGGGGAAAAATGACATGGCAGACCAATTGAATAACTACTTTGGTTCTGTCTTCACTAAGGAAGACGTAAATAATCTGCCGGAAATAGCAGTGGAACGGGGGTCAAATAAGATGGAGGAACTGAGTGAAATCCAGGTTAGCCGGGAGGTGGTGTTGGGTAAATTGAACGGATTGAAGGCCGATAAATCCCCAGGGCCAGATAGTCTGCATCCCAGAGTCCTCAAGGAGGTAGCCACAGAAATAGTGGATGCATTAGTGATCATTTTTCAAAATTCCTTTTTCAAAATTCTGGAGTAGTTCCTGAGGATTGGAGGGTAGCTAATGTAATCCCACTTTTTAAAAAATGGAGAGAGAAAGCGGGGAATTACAGACCAGTTGGTCTAACATCGGTATTGGGGAAACTGCTAGAGTCAGTTATTACAGATGGGATAGCAGCGCATTTGGAAAGTGGTGAAATCATTGGACAAAGTCAGCATGGATTTACGAAAGGTAAATCATGTCTGACAAATCTGATAGAATTTTTCGAGGATGTAACTAGTAGAGTGGATAAGGGAGAGCCAGTGGATGTGTTATATCTAGACTTTCAGAAGGCTTTCGACAAGGTCCCGCATAAGAGATTAGCATACAAACTTAAAGCACGCGATATTGGAGGTTCAGTATTGATGTGGATAGAGAACCGGCGAGCAGGCAGGAAGCAAAGGGTAGGAGTAAACGGGTCCTTTTCAGAATGGCAGGCAGTGACTAGTGGGGTACCGCAAGGCTCAGTGCTGGGACCCCAGCTATTTACAATATATATTAATGATTTGGACGAGGGAATTGAATGCAACATCTCCAAATTTGCAGATGACACCAAGCTGGGGGGTATAGTTAGGCGTGAGGAGGATGCTTGGAGGCTGCAGGGTGATTTGGATAGGCTGAGTGAATGGGCAGATGCAGTATAATGTGGATAAATGTGAGGTTATCCACTTTGGTGGCAAAAACATGAGGGTAGACTATTATCTGAATGGTGGCAGATTAGGAAAAGGGGAGATGCAACGAGACCTGGGTGTCATAGTACACCAGTCATTGAAAGTAGGCATGCAGGTGCAGCAGGCAGTGAAGAAAGCAAATGGTATGTTAGCATTCATAGCGAAAGGATTTGAGTATAGGAGCAGGGAGGTTCTACTGCAGTTGTACAGGGTTTTGGTGAGGCCACACCTGGAGTATTGCGTACAGTTTTGGTCTCCAAATCTGAGGAAAGACATTCTTGCCATAGAGGGGGTACAGAGAAGATTCACCAGACTGATTCCTGGGATGTCAGGTCTTTCATATGAGGAAAGACTCGGCTTGTACTCGCTGGAATTTAGAAGAATGAGGGGGGATCTTATAGAAACTTACAAAATTCTTAAGGGGTTGGACAAGCTAGATGCTGGAAAATTGTTCCAGATGTTGGGGGAGTCCAGAACAAGGGGTCACAGTCTAAGGATAAGGGGGAATTCCTTTAGGACCAAGATGAGGAAAACATTCTTTACACAGAGTGTGGTGAGTCTGTGGAATTCTCTGCCACAGAAGGTAGTTGAGGCCAGTTCATTGGCTATATTTAAGAGGGCGTTAGATGTGGCACTTGTGGCTAAAGGGATCAGGGGGTATGGAAAGAAGGCAGGTACGGGATACTGAGTTGGATGATCAGCCATGATCACATTGAATGGTGGTGCAGGCTCGAAGGGCTGAATGGCCTACTCCTGCACCTATTTTTCTATGTTTCTATGAGAGGGAATTCCGGGGTAACTTGATGTTAGAGAAATCAATATTCATACCACTGGGCTGTAAGCTGCCCAAGCGAAACATGGGATGCTGTTCATCCAACTTGTGTTTAACCTCACTTTGACAATGGAGGAGACCTAGGACAGAATCGTCTGTGGGGGAATGGGAAGGAGAATTAAAGTGTTTAGCAAGAGTCCACATCTTGAACAACGGATGCAGTAGATGAGGTTGGAGAAGGTGCAAGTGAACTTCTGCCTAACCTGAAAGGACTGTTGGGATCCTTGGAAAGAGTCGAGGGAGGAGGCTTAGGGCCAGGTGTTGCATTTCCTGTGTTTGCTGTGGAAGGGTCCTGGGGAGGGAGTGGTTTGGCTGGGAAGGGATGAGTTAACTAAGGAGTTGTGGAAAGAGTAGCAATGTTACAAAACCTACCTTCAGCGGCTCTGCAGATCTGCCACTGGCTGTGTGTGCGACGTGGGAGCCTTTGGGGGGGGGGGGGGGGGGGGGGAGAGATTAAAATGCAGGTTTGTATTGCTTTTCGGAGAGGGATTTCCTCAGACTGTTAGTCGATGGTGAAAAATCGATCGGACTTCCATTCCCGGTTTATAATTAACCAATAAATTAAATAAATCAAAAAAAATCAATCGCTGGACAATTTAATTGCTGAATTAAAGTAAAAAGCAACTTCTGACGCCCTCAACTCCTTCAACGTGACAAATTGCAATATCAGGACAAAAGAAAAGGTAAGTAATTTATTTCACATATAATCTTGCTTCTTGGGGTGGCTTTAGTCTAATTTTACGATGCGAAAATGTTATTTAGTCCCCATACGGATCGGCCGTGTCTTGCCTGCCTTCATGGGCTTAAAATTCACGGCAACAGCAACAGTCCAATCGATCGTATTCCAGAAGAACCCACTCGCAAGATGATTAAAATTGTTTTTTTTGGGACAATCATGTCATAAGAGCATCTAAATTGTCTATATTTTGTGTTATGTCTATCCATAATCAATATTTTTATGCTAAATATCCACAACAGTTTTAGTCACATGTATTGTAAAAAAAAAAATGTTGATTATATTGAGAGTGGATGTTTCTAGATTAATTTATGGGAATTAAACATTAAATTCCTTCGATTTTTGCATATAGGTTCATGACAGTGAGATTTAAAAATCATGTTATATTGTGAATTCTGTGATTGGGATTAGTCTGTTATTTGGCTACTTAGGCTATTTAAAAATGTTAACCTTTTCTTAAGAAACGGAAAGATGTTTAGATCTAGTAATTGGATTTAGATGAATTTAATTGATTTGATGAAACTGATGAATACGAATATTTTATTGGGTATTTACGATTTGTTTTAGCGTTTAACTTTATCATTTCTACCTTTTTCTAAAACTGCAAATAATAACTTGTTTCTGGTAATGCTGTTCAGTGTTTTTTTTTCTTTTACATTTTAAACAGATGTCTCCGAAGAAGAAATGCAAAATTATCAATCCATATGCCCAGCAAAAGAGACTGATTTAGACAGCATTCGCAGAGATTATCCGAATTTGGACTACTCCAAATGTGATGATCTACAGGACATTCTTAATGGGAAAGTAGTGGGCAGAAAGGCATGTCATGCGTGGTTTGAAGAGCAAAAGCCTGTAGTTTACAATGCCAAAATTGAAAAGTTGAGGAAAAATAAGGTGTACAGAGTTGCTTATTGGTTACAGTATGATGATGCTACTGATTATTATATGCCAATGTACCAGCTAGCAACTCGATCTACTCCATAAAGACTTGGTCTATTGCTAGAAATTGTAATTTATTTACCTATCTGTTACGGACTTACAGCATATAATACAATAATATTAAAGTTCTGATCTTGATAATATCACATTTTTGAATTTTCAAGGCAGTCTGGGTGTTTATTACTATTTCCGTCACAACGGTCAATTTTGTAATTAGCTACAATTAGGTAACTAACTCATTATTTGCTTTAATTTTAGGTCAGTCAAGTAAGATACTTTATATTTGTTTCAGAATGCTTCAATCTATAATAACTGCAAATTTCATTCCGTTCTCTTAATATTTAAGAAAGTTATGGCTTTTGACTGTCCTCGATCACAGCTTTTGTGTTAAGTCAATGGAAAAGCAATAGGGAACAAGATGCTAATTTCCAAGTATGAAAATGGCCATAACTTTTTTAATACTGAAGATATGAATGAATTCGGTGGGAAATTAAAGTTATTTTTATGCTTTATCTGATGGGATAAATTACAGGCTTGATTTTAAAAATCTCAAAATTTTGTAACATTCATAGAAAGAGGTGGAGATGGGAAGATGTGACTAGTGTTGGGATTCCGTTGGAGGTGGCAAAAACATTGTGGAGGATTATGTGTTGTATGTGACGACTGATGCGGTGAAAGGCAAGGACTAGGGGGACTGTCTTTTTATGCGACGGCTGATGTGGTGACCCCGGCATTCCCTCTATCTCTATTTCCCCCCCCAAGTTGCACTGGCTCTCGTGTCTGCATTTCCTTCCTACACATTTACACCTGATAGGTTGCTACAGTGACCTATTTGAGTATTAGAAATATTTCTACATATTATACTTCAAGTCACAGAAGTAGTCAGCAAAATGTAAATAGAAAGACGATCAAATTCATTAAACCCTTCAATACTGGATAGCCTGTTAAAACTAAAGTAAAACTGCTCACAAGGAATACGAGATAAGAACTAAATGCACATTTGCTAAAAATCAACTATTCTAAAGGCAAACATTTCAGGTGCAAAATTAATTAGCACATAAAACACTGCCTCCAGTAACAAGAAAACACAGAAGAAACTTAGGTCCAAAATAGGCATCAATTATTGATCAATGCACCAGTGAACTCTTGCATATATTTGAAAGGATTAATCTCAACAAATATCGACACAATGTGCTTAAGGGCAGCATCTCCGAGGAAAAAGGATGGATGATGTTTCGGGGCAGCACCCTTCTTCAGACTGAAAATGGAGGGGAGGGGACTGGAGGTAGGAAATGGCCAGAACAAAGCAGGGCTGGCAAACAGATTACCAAGGAAATCCTGGACCTGAGATCTGGTTTGTACTATTTGCTGACAGACTTGGAACAACATTGGCTATATAATTGGTATGTTTTTCTGGACTGGAAAGAGAATAAATACTCATGACGCTGATGTTTAATTACTACGCGGTAACACCCTGCTGTAATTTAATTAAAACACCCTGTACTAGTGTTACACGCACATCTGAGGATCCTGTGATAAAACTGTCTGCCAACATTTAGCTTCACACAGAAATAATGGCCACCAATGCCTGCGGAATTGTATATTAAACGTTGGCACCTTCAGCAAGAGGATGCAAATACAAAATTAAATTGCTGGAGGATAGAAAAAGCAGACACCAAAGTCATTGCCCATTTTCATTTGTGAATGTAGAATGGTTAAGGCTCAGTGAAAAAAGACAAGGTGGGAAGGAAACAATGTGAGCAATAACAGACCAGGTGAAGAAATTAGCTTTATTTAAAAATACAAAAGTGGTAATAATGCATATGTAGTTATTCTATATCATTTACATGTGTTATATACATAACTTGCAAGTCGTTTATTAATACAGTACTTCAGAGCTTCTGTTAAGCCAAAGCAAAAAATGTTAACTAGTAAATTGCAGTTTGGTTTTCTGTAAGAAAAGCTTGTGAAATTAGTCCATCAATAAAAAGATTGCGACATTAGAAATACTGTACACTTTACAGTGTAATATCATTATCACTGGCAAACGAAATTGAGCGGCATTAACAGCCACACATAGAAAACAACTTGTGGTTAGAGATTTATTAAAGCTCACTTTAAAAAAATATAATTGATATTCTTTTTAAAGAAAGCGCTGAGCAATGTAATAATCTTGTTTGTTTAAAATAATACAGTTGTAGTGCATTTGTAGTTCATATAAGTTAGCTGGTTATAAATTTGCATGTTTTGAATCACACAAATAACAGTGCCTATATCAGGAATTCAGTAAATTTCAGGCCAAAGGCGAGCAGCCTTTTAACGACAAAGATACTTGCATAAAATTTGCTTTAATATTACATCTCTGGATATATATAACTCAGGATGGATACCAGATCTTAGGCTATACCAATTCTTATTTAATTTCCATAATTGTGTACACATGTTTTAAGACTTCACTTGGGTGAATCAAGAATTAAAATACCAGTAAAAGAAATGTGAGAAATGGATGCTTTCTAAAAATAAAATGAAATGCTAATTTCTAAAAATGGGATGTTCATCAAGTTTTAAAATGTTAACCATACACAAGCTGCTCGACACTATCCTAAACATGTAACAAATCCTTAAATTATGCCATTAGATTTCTTCAACTTTAACTGAATAAATTCCCTTCACTTGCTCCAATTTGATAAACCTATCGACATGAGTAGTTGTCAAACTATTTCACAGCTCTTGGAAATTAGAAAAATCAGTCTTGAGTTGAATACTTGGAGAATTTTTTCCAGAACATTTTGACTGTCCAGCCGTTTTCTTTGCTTCAAAGCTCTCTTGGTTACCTTTAACGGCTCCTTCAAGTCGAGCTTTCATAGCTGGTGACATACCCATCAACTTTTGAAAAATAGCTGGATACTGTGGACCTATTCGCATCAGGTTCTGTAGGCCAAACTCATGTAAACTCTTCACCGGATTTGGTGCTGATGTTCGAGCATTTTCATCCAAAAGGAAGGATATCAGAATTGGTAGAAGCATAGCCACCAAATAGATGCCTGGAATATAAGGAACCATGCAACAAATTAACAGGAAAACTGAATTGTTTTCAAGAGCAATCGAACTACACAAGTGCATAGAATATTCATTAAAAACCGTAAGTATTTTAGTATGGACATTAATAAACATCCATTTTTGAGCTGAAAGTAACAAATATCTCTGACATTTTAAATAATTAAATGTTAGCACTCTTCAAGCTCCAATGTTATTCTACGCTGCATGAATGGTTTATTGACGGAGGCCTCTGTTGGCCTCAGGATCCTTAAGTTAAGCGAAAAAAACTAGAATTTCCTCGTCTTCTCAAAAGCATGAATGGTAAGGTCATGCTCAGTCTGAGTTTTTCCAACTGCTCAACACTTACTTCGGGCCTCAAAGATAATAAATGTTTCCTCTAGAAGATGCTGGAAGGCCAGCAGAATCCCTAAACTGTTGTAATTCGCAAAATCTTTGGGAAGAAGAGGCCAATTTAAAGCAAAGTGTCCAATCCCACCTGTTCACCTCGTCACTGATCCAATTTTATAAAAGACTTTATAAGGCGGCGGCACAGTGGTGCAGCTAGTAGAACTGCTGTCTCACAGTGCCAGCGAACCGGGTTTGATCCTGACCTCGGGCACTGTCTGTGCGGAATTTGTACATTCTCCCAATGACCCCATTGGCTACCTATGGGTGCTACATTTTCCTCCCATATCCCAAAGACCAAAGATGCGTGGGGTTGGCCTCTGTAAATTGCCGCTGGTGCGTAGGGAGTGGGAAAACATAGACGTAGTATGGTAGACACAAAATGCTGGAGTAACTCAGCGGGACAGGCAGCATCTCTGGAGAGAAGGAAAGGGCGATGTTTCAGGTCGAGACCCTACTTCAGATGCTGCCTGTCCCGCTGAGTTTCTCCAGCATTTTGTGTCTACCTTCGATTTAAACCAGCATCTGCAGTTCTTTCCTACACATAGAACTAGTATGAACGCGTAATCGACAGTCAGCATGGACTCGGTGAGCTGAAACCCCATTTCCATGCTCTATCTCTAAACTAAACAAAACATTACATCAAGTTTGCATCTGGGTTCCTAGCAGGCAGATGATGAGAGTATCACATAGAACTCACCCATCCACTGTTTCAGCATAGAATTAATCAACCATAAACATTATTATATCATAAAAGCGGGCAACAGGTTAAGGCTCCTCATGAATTTTAAGGGGAAAATCCTCTGCTGTACGGAGACTCGGTGGGCCGATGTGCCCGTTTCCACGTGTACCTCTAAAAACTGTTCATCCTGGTCCAAAGAAGAATTCAGAAGAAACTCACGGTTTTGTTGTTCAGCCAAGCTGACCAAAGTCTCCAGAGTCTTCACCCCTTCCAGCACGGCCTGCAACTCTGTGCCCGTGGTTGGTTTCTCTTTTTCCACCTCACGTAACCGATCCACAACCAAAATAGTCAATGAGTGGATGTAAGGTGTGGACACCGCTTTATTAGGATGCTGGATTACTGACTGCAGCAATCTGCAGCAATGTGTCTGTATCTGAGATATTAAAAAAAGAGTATCTTACAAATAAAGCAAGGGTACGTTACAGCAGAGCATGGAAAATGAAAATTCAAGGAAATGTAGAATGGTTCATTGTTGGCTAAGGAGAAGTTAACAACGAGGCATACAACCAGTAACATTAATCAAGAGGACAGTGAAAATAGCAGTAGAACTAGGGTGGGGGTTGGACAGAGAGAGGGAAAGCTTGGGTTACTTAAACTTACAGAAATCAATATTCATATCGCTGGGTTGCAAGCTGACCAAGCGAAATACAAGGTGCTCCTCCTCCAATTTGCATTGGGCCTCACTCTGTCAGTAGAGGAGGCCCATGATAGAAAGGCCAGTATGCGAATGGGAGCGGGAGTTAAAGTATTTAACAATCGGGAGATCACATAGGCCCAGGTGGAATGAGCGAAGGTGTTCATCTGCATTCCGCCCCTTTCCGCTTTCCGTAGACCATTCCCTCCTCAACTCCCTGGTAAACGCATCCCTGCTCACTCAAAACACCCCTCCCCAGGTATTTTCCCCAGTAACCGCAGGAGATGTAACATCTGTCCCTATAACTCCTCTATTGACTCCAACCAAGGACCCCAACAGTCCTTTCATGTGAGGTAGAGGTTCACTTGCACCTCCTCCAACCTCATCGAGTGTACCCGCTGTTCTGGGGGCGGATGCCTATATATCGGCAAGACTAACCGCTGACTGGGTGATCGTTTCACTGAACACCTTCGCTCTGTCTGTTTTGATCTGTCTTTTTCACACCTTACATGCTCTTTGTGCCCTTCAATATCTCTAGTTTCCCTCTTCCCTAACTCTCTGTATAAGGGTTTCGACCCGAAACTACGCCCATTTCTTATGCTAAATGGGTGACATTTCGGGTCGAAACACTTCAAGGTTCTCGAGTTGAAACGTCACCCATTCCTTCTCTCCAGAGATGTTGCCTGTCTTGAAGGGCCTCCACCCAATACATCACCCATTCCTTCTCTGCAGAGATGCTGCCTGTCCCGCCGAGTTACTCCAGCTTTTTGTGTCTATATCTTCGGTTTAAACCAGCATCTGCAGTTCCTACTATTTTACCGCTTTCCCAGTTCTGATGAATGGTCCTTGACTTGAAATGTTAACCCTTTTCACTCATTCTGCCTGACCCACTTGTAAGCTTCCATGACATATTTCCAACATACGCAGTTTCTTGATTCTCAGTTGTTGACCTGCCCTCAATTGAAACCGCCACCAGGGTCAGTGGCTGGATATTATAAGCAGGGAATCTGATTTTGTTTTTGCTCAACACAAAGCAGATCCAAACAGAAACAAACCCTTTCTTTATCTCCAGAGATGCTATCTGACCCGCTGAGTTACTCCAGCACTTTGTGTCTGCCATTCTTTTCCTTTGCCTGAAACAGGCGCTTTGGCCAAACTCGTCCATGCTGACCAATTTACCAAAGTGAGGCGAACTTGGAGCGAAGTCTTAAAGGTAAGTTCGCCAGGACAGAGAGGGACACACAGAGAGGGGCACAGAGGCACACACAGAGAGGGTCACGGAGCCACACACAGATAGGGTCACGGAGACACCAACAGAGAGGGTCACGGAGGCACGATGTTAAGGCGGTGCGTAATGCGTCGAAGCGACAGCGAGCCGACAAGCCGTTGCCGCGCGGAATTTTTGAACACGGTCAGTTTTTCGGAGCCCCGCGCGATGTCAGAACGAACTCCGCACAATTCTGCATGGCTCCGGCGATTGAAGTGGGATTGGTCCCGCAACGCCGGACGGCTCAAGCGACCACGTTAGGTCGCGCTCATCGCATGGAGTTGCATGCTGGTTGGACAGGCCCTTAAGCCTGGATGTTTTTGGACTTCACCAGCAGTTCTGAAAAGACTATCAAAAGATTTAGCATAAATTCATGTAAAGAAATGTTGGGCCTTGATTGACCTCATGAAGTGATGTAGCGGCCCTAGATATTCCTGAGCTCTATGTTTACCTTATGCCAAGTGTCAAATAATTTCACTGCTTCTGAAAGCCTATCTTGGTTTTTGACTAGGGCAGTTCAGTGGTAGAGAGTGGCTTGGAAATGTCTGTAGGTGCTTATGCCAGCCAGCTTGTGACCTTCATAATTAACACAAATCCCCAAATTTACATGTACTTGTTGCCAGAAATTCATCAGCATCATTCCAAAATGCTGACAAGACTTCAAAGTCCAGGACTTTGTTTCTATGCTGCTAAAATGTGTAATTTGAACTTGGTTTACACATTGAAGAGATTTGATAAAACTCTACCTCAGAGGAATTGTCACTCAACACTACTGAACTGAAGTAAATCTGCCAGAAATACTTACTACTGGATTTTTACAACTGAGGATTACTTTAAACCGGTTGATACATTCCTTTTCAAGGCACTGCACACATGTAACTTCTGGGTTTGCAGACATCAGGAAAATACTAATGGCAGTTAGCATGCTCACTTCATCCAGATCTGAGTGGTTCAGCTCTATGGAAACACAAACAAAATAAAACTTAAATAAGCAACAAAGTTGTTTAATTTACTTTAGTTTACATTAAAGGAAGATAAGAAGACCTGGTGGACACAAAATGCTGGTGTAATTCTGCGGGACAGGCAGCATCTCTGGAGAGAAGGAATGGGTGACGTTTCGGGTCGAGACCCACATCACCCATTCCTTCTCTCCAGGGATGCTGCCTGGCCCACTGCATTACTCCAGCATTTTGTCTACCTTCGATTTAAACCAGCATCTGCAGTTCTTTCCTACACAGAAGAAGACATGATGCAGGTAATAAGGAGTGAAGGTACTTTCAATTATCAGCACAGCTAAGAATCTTTATCTCTGCATATTCTGTATATATTAGTTATTTCCTTTATTGTGTATCTATACACTGCGGATGGCTCGATTGTAATATGTAGATTTGTCTTTCGCTGACTAGTTAGCACACGAAAATGGCTTTTAACTGTACCTCGGTGCGCATGACAATAAACTAAACTTAAACTCCTGCAGAAAACTCAAATTATTGGAAAAGTCCCAGAATTCAAAAGTGTCCAGAAGCCTATAATGTGCTCAGATGGAAGATGAGGTGATGTTCCTTAGCTTGCATTTGGCCTCAATGTAACAGTGCAGACAGTCACAAACGGATAGACAGAGTGGCAGATGAATAGGGAATTGAAATGGCAGGTAATGGGTTACTCTCCTGGACTAAACACAAAGCAGTAATGCAATCTGCTTTTAGTTTCTCCTACGTAGTGGAGAATACATTGTGAGTACATTAGATGGGATAAAGCACAAGTGAATCACTGCGTGACCTGAAAAGATTGTAAGAGTGCAGGTGGGGAAACGCCAAGTGTTTCATCGACTGCAGTTGCAAGATGCATTAGGTGGTCTGTATCTGGTGGGATTAGAGGAGTGGACCAGGGGGTTGTGAAGGGAAGGGTCACTGCAAAATGCTGAGATGCATGGGCCAATTTCATGGATTTGTCCTCATTCTCATGCAGAAAGGGAAGGAACGGTGATGCATCTCTTCAGGATCTCACCATCTCAGGGGACATGCTGGCCCCAAATATTTGTCACGTCCAGAGAGTCCCACACTTCTCTGCACACATCTTCCACTTTACCTATAAGGCTCCTGTTCCATTCTCCTAGTTCCTCCATTTTGTTTGTTTTTTTCCTAATCAGAAGATCAATGTGCTTCTGAAAAAACCTCCTGAAACAAGGATCTCCTTCTATCATAGTGGTCAGAGCCCTTGATCACAGCTCATTCATTTCCCAACCTAGGTCCACATCCCTTATCAAGAACAGAGCTACTGCACTCTGATCCTCATCTTCCACCCCACATCAGCTACATCCAATTGATCATCCTTTGCGATTTCTGCCAGCTCCAACATTATCCCAAAACCAGATACACATTTCCCTCCCAACCCTTGTCAACATTTTGAAGGATCTCTCTCTCTCTCTGGTCTACTCTTACATCCCCATCAGACTAGTTCCAACCTCAAAGCCTGGGGAAGATCGTCCATGATCATATTAATGTTGGGACAGGCTTAAAGGGACAAGTGGTCAACTCCCAGTCCTCTTATGTTCTTACTATGTCAGAGCTGATCACGAGGTGAGTCTGCAACCAGATATCTGCTTCCACCAACTTTTACTTCCGTCACTTCTACTTCTATCCAATTCCACAACTGTCAGGAATCACCCACTACTCAGGCCTTCATCTGACCCTAGGTTTGATTTCACAAGTATCTCTGCGGTCTCCCATCTTTCACGGTTTTAGAAGGAGCTCATCCAATGCTCTGCTGCCATATTCTAAGTCACAATAAATCTTGCCAACTCAGAAATCCTGTGCTCATTAGTCTACACTGGATCTTAAGTAATCAAGGAATTAATTTTAAAATTCTTAACCTTTTTAAAATGTTGCTTCATCCTATACTCATTATTTCTTCCAGCCTAAAGACCTTTCTGTGCATTGCTGAACATCCTTGATTTCATTGCTTCTCCTGTACTACACAAACCTTGGATGTCTAGTTCTCAGTGTATGGAATTCTTTCCTAAAACCTCTCAATGCTCTTTGAATCTTTACAAAGCTCCTCAAATCCTACTTTTATTAAACCAATCTTCTGATCGTTGTCCGATAATATTTATTATAATATTAGCGCAACGGTAGAGTTGCTGCCTTACAGCGCCAGAGACCCAGGTTCGATTCTGACAATGGGTGCTGTCTGTATGGAGTTTGTACATTCTCCCTGTGTTTCTCCGGTTTCCTCCCACACTAAAAAGAGGTTTGTAGATTAATTGGCTTTGGTAAAGATTGTAAACGGTCCCGAGTGTGTAGGATAGTGTATGGGGAGATCGTAGATCTGCATGGACTTGGTGGGCCCAAGGGTCTGTTTCTGTGCCTTTAGACATTTTAACTCCTGAATATAATCTTGATCATATAGGAGAGTTAGGAGCTCTGTTACCTGGATTCCAATATTCCAAAATAGTTGCAAGAGCACTGCGGAGAAGCCTAGTCCACGCGACTTGGCTCTTCTCTGCCCTAGCCATGGGAGAGGATACAACCACCTTCAGTGCCTGCAGTGTGGCATTGACCGTTGAAGATATACAGCCATCAAGCCTCCTTACTGCAGTTTCTTTTAGGACTCCTGTGATAAGGTAAAGGACAGTAGGAAGAATGGACACACTCCCTAGAAAAGAAAGAAAGATAATTCAATATTTCTAAGTGACTGATAAATTCTCAATGAATTTTCACATAAATATGTAAAAAACACACTGCTTCTACATTTTTTAGAACAATTTTGGGGCGGCACACAGTGGCCAAGCTGATAGAGCTTCTGCCTCATGATGCCAGGTACCCGGGTTCAATCCTGACCTCAGCTATTTGGGTGCAGTTTGTTCATTCTCCCTATGACCCCTGGGTTTTATCTGGGTGCTATGGTTTCTTTCCACATTGCAAAGATGTGCGGGTTTGTAGGTTAATTGGCCTTTGTAAATTGCCCCGAGTGTGCATTGGGTGGATGGGAAATTGGGATAACATAGAACCAGTGCGAACGGGTGATCAACAGTCAGCGTGGACTCAGTGGGCCTGTTTCCAAGCTTTATCTTTCAACCAACCAATCAATACTTCTTCAAGGTAGACACAAAATGCTAAAGTAACTCGGTGGGTCAGGTAGCATCTCTGGATAGGTGGAATGGGTGACGTTTCGGGTCGAGACCCTTCTTCAGACTCTTCAATATTTCTTCGTGATGCAAGTTGAAGCCTCCATGTGGCGCATCCCGGGCAATGCTGACGACAGAAACAGTACCACAGTGCAGGCCCGTATGAAGCTTTTCAAAAAGGGGGGTGGCAAGACAGGATTTCAAAAAATGTATGTGAAATAATGTGCACGCAGTGCTATCACAAGCGGGAAGTGCTTCACGTCCGGGTTCCGGGGCCCGCTTAAGGGCCCTGAAAGCTCTGGGGTTTTAGATGCTCTCTGGTGCATTCTGAGACTTATTGGTCATAAATCTGGTGCAAAAAAACACCAAAATATTTCAGAAATAATTTTGGTTGAGTCAAGAGTAATGAGTGGGTGGAATGGGATGATTGGGATCATTATTGTATACATTTTTTTAAAATTAAGAATTGTTGTCGTTTTAATAATCAAGTTGTACTGTTGTAAAATGTTATAAAGGAGCATGCAAAAACTGCAAATGAAATACTGTAAGTTTTTGCAGTGAAGAAAACCTTTTTTTAGAAAAACATTGTGTATTGATTTGATTGCCTATTACTGTTAGACTGTGTTTGTGTGTGCAGTGCACCTTTAATGGTCCTCCTGACCTAACAACTTCACATCAACTTCAACATGAAATAGTTCAGTTTTCCGAGAACGTAACTGTGCAAACCTACTCACCACTTTGTCCAAGTCATGGGCAAAGTCATAGTGAATGTGCATTAAGGCGAGTGCAGACAGCCTGTCATTGCTCATGGAAGTCCTGGCGTAGCGATGCAGGCGACGGACACTCGTGTACACTGCATATATTGCCATTTAGCCATAAATAATGTTTTTCAGTTCCATTTTCCAAGAATGTAACTGGGCAAACCTCGTCACGACTTTGTCCAAGTTTTGGGCAAAGTCATGGTGAATGTGGATTAAGGCAATTGCAGAAAGCCTGTTATTGTTCATGGAAGTCCTGGTCTTTCCTTCTTTGAGGATGTGAAAACGTGTTTGTCCTCGTTGGCTGGATCAAAGTAAGATGCCGAGCGAGATCGCACCCACTGCAAGCATGCTGCCCGAGGCGAGCGTCTCTCTGCCGCTCAGGCTCATGTCCAAGGGTTCCGGCTACCTCCGCAGTCAAATGGAGGGGAACAGGCGGGGTCGGCAGAGCGCTGTGGAGAGACTGGCTGCCGACAAGGCCAAGCACTTGAAGAGCCAGACGGCGAGAGGGTGCAAAGTGGAGTCCAATGGTTTAGGCAGCTCTACCTCCGAGGAAGGCAGCGGCACCAGGGCCAACTGAAAAAAGGTTGTCGAGTCGTGGTCGGGTCGTGACGCGGCCTGATGCGTGGTGACGCATGTAGTGACGCGCGGTGACTCCCCGTCACCTCTGGATTTTGGAATGTTCAAAATCCAGGAGCGACATCTGGGTCTCTCATCATGTTGTGCGCCCTGTCATACGCTGACGTATGCTGTCCTGTGGGTGACGACTGGTTAGGGTTAGGGACCACAGATGGGCTGTAAAATATTCTTCCTTCAATGCATGGATTTTAAACATTAATATAAAATTAATACAATAAAATCATTTGTGCAAATGAAAAGATGTCTGTCCAGTTTTATTTACAGATGTATTGGCCCGCTTCCAGGTCCAATCATCATCTCTAACTTTTCACAGGGATGGATTTCAGTGAGTGTAGACTGAACTCCCCTCTCCCCTCCACTTCCCTCCTCCAGCCCCAATTCCTCCTTCTCCACTCCCCCCTCCCCCTCCCACCTGCTCCACTCTTCTCCCCCTTCTCCACTCCCCAGGGCTCTCACTTAACTTTTTTTCCCCTGTTGCCAGCCGGGCAACCTAGGCAGCTTTTTAGGTTGTCAAATGACAGTTCAGGTGGTCATTTAACACGGCTTGCATGACGCGTGCAATAATGTGCTCGGACGAAATGTGTGGTTACTAGTCGGAATTATGCTCAATGAAGCATTCACATATTATTTCTGCTTCAAATAATCACAAACTAAAATATTCACCAATCAAGACATGATATATACCACAATGACATGCAGCAAAATTGTAATACAGTATCTCAACTCTTTTTACACGTTGCAATTAATGCAATTTCTATTATTTCTTTCCACTTCCAAACAAAAATGTGTTTGGATTATTCAGCATATGATCAACCTGTGTGAATAAATGCTTAACCATGCACACTACAGATTGATGCAGGGATGTTTTCTGTGAAGGACCGAAAAATATCATGACATGGCCATAGCATGGGTCGTTATTGCTATTGGTAGAGAAACACTCTCGCTTTCCACATAATTTATCCACAATAAAATATACCGGTGGCAAGGACATTTCTAAAGGCATTTTATGATAATAGCTGTTAAAACCGACTATACCCATCTGCCAGGTAAAACATACACTAACTGACAAGAGATGGCCAAATGGCATCAAATGCAGCAAATGTTATTTTGGCAATATGTTTAAAGTTGTCAAAATGTCACATTACCAGTCATTCAGATTAGATGAATGTATTGTGAACAGCAATGAAGATACCCAGTTTGTACGCACCAGATTGTTTTAAAATTATTGATAAATGCTGTTTCCATCATTCCCACTTCAGAATTAACGTTAAAATTACAACTGAAATATCTCCTGACCAAATTCGTGATGTATATGTCCGACTGTAGAAGTAAAACCTGCATAAATCCAACGTATAGTTGTGAATGTTGCTCAATAAATAACTACAGTATTGATACTCCATATTAAGAGCATTGATTTGCCGTTAAAATAAATTCTGTAATAATGTGTCAATGGTGCCAGTGATAATTGAACATTGCGGTTTTAATCTTTCACGTGTTCACACTTTAATTAATCCATCTTTATGGATTAAAACAAATAATAACACTGGGAATTAAAATAACATTTGACTGCATTCCATTATCAAACATTGTCAATGTTCGCTCTGAAGACATTTCCAGCACAGTAGGGTCGGGGGGTGGGTGAATCAGTGATGGGTAGATGGCGGGAGGGAGGGTTGAGAAGGCAATCGGTGCGGAATGGATTGATTGAGGCAGAGAAATTAGTATGTGTTAGTTGGAGTAGGTGAAATTGTGAGGTGAGAGCGCGGGAGATGTCAGTGGGGGGGGGGGGATACGGGATGGATGGGGGGGGGGAATCAGTACAGGATGGAAGGGGGGGGGAATCAGTACAGGATGAATGGGGGTGGGTCAGTACAATGTGGATCGGGGGGTCTGTGCAGGATGAATGGAGTGTTCAGTACAGGATGAATGGAGGGAGCAGTGCAGGATGGATAGGAAGGGGGTCAGTACAGGATGAATTGGGGGATGAATGTAGGATGGATGTGGAGGTGGAAGGAGAATCAATGTGAGGTGGATAGGAAGGTCAGTGCAGGATGAATAGATGGGGAGGGGAGCACAGGGGATGTCAGTGAGGACTGAATAGAGGGGAGGATGGGGATCAGTGTGGGGTGGAGAGGAGGGGTCCCAGAATAAGGGGGGGGGGGTGGAGGGGGGTGTACAAAAGAGAGAGAGGGGAATGGGCAGAGGAGGTGGTGAGGAAGGAAGGTCAGTGCTCTTCGACAACACCGGCATCATCGCCCCGCAGCCTTGGCCGTCCCTGTCGACTGCCAAGTGCCACCGCCAAAGGGGGAGGCTGTTGGGAACTCCTCATCACCGTCTCCCCTCCTCCGCCAGCCAACAGGAAGGTGCGGGGCCGAGCGGTGCAGGTGCTTCAGACGGCGGAAGGGGGCCTCCCCCTTCTTTCCTCGTTCCCTCCCTCCTCCCACCCACGGCGTGTGGGAGGGTTTGTTTTGAAAGCGGTTATCGTTGTTGGCGGAGTGGCACTCAGCAGCCGCTATGAGGGCTGGGGGGGTGCATGAGGAGGTGGAGCTGCCGTCGCCACTGCTGCTGCTGTGCGGGGCCCGTCATTCACTCCGACCCTCCGTCACCCCGCACTACAGCCATCGCAGCTGCCGCCGCCAGCCAGAAGCGATGGAGAGGTGGGGGGGGGGGGGGGAGTGCGAGAGCCCGCGGCGTGGGGTGGGAAAGGAGAGGGTGGGTTGCAAGAGAGGCGAGGGTGGTGGGCGAGGGAACGGCGGGGTGGTGGTGATGTGGACCCAGCCTGAGCAGCGCCTGGTGTCGAGTCACGGCCGCTGCCAGGACTGGGTTCAGATTCAGTCCTTCCCGCTTCCCGCCCGGCGACGGGAGAACGGTCTCCCCGTACCGGCAGCTGGCGGGACCCGCTGACGAGGCTCCGATACCATGGATAAAGCCCAAGGTCCGGGCGGGCAAACACCCCCCCCCCCCCCGAGAAACGGGAACTCCTTTTTTTTCAAAACCATTCCGTGGGTCGGATTGGACCCTTCGTGGGTAGTTTAATACCCCCGATATAAAACAAACAGATTCCTTCTCCCCGCAATGCATCGCAGTCCCACTCACCCAAACTAGGCCCGGAGCATCGAGGCGATGCATTGAAAATGGCAGTGATCTGATCCCGCCCAATGCGCACGCGCGGAGAGACAGCGTCAATTTGCGTCGCTGCTGCGTCTTTTGTCACCAGCTTCCCCCCACTGCACAGGCGCGGATGTTCGCAAATATTTTTTTTTAAATCAAATTCTTTCCTCAGAATTTTTTTTCCTCTGGGGAAAAAAAGGGGGGTGCGGTCGCACCCAACGCACCCCCCATTCGGATGGCCATGACAGTGACTGACTGAAGTAGCCAATTCTGCAACCACCGACCGTCAACCGTCACTGACCGACCGGAAAGACGTGATATAGAAGATGGCCGGACACGAGGAAGAAGAAATATTTCTTCAATATCGTTTGTTTCTTTTCCCCTTTATTTAGGTTTTTACGTAACATCTGACTCCAAGGCCAAGCCCATTTACAGGATACTACAAATATTGCTCTAATGATGGATGCATTGAGAATAATACTTCCTCATTTATGTTTGTTTTCCCCATATTTAGGCCTTTATAGCACTTACCACACCCATCTGCCAATTATCTGTTTCCACCTTCACTTGCCCAGCTTTGCCCCACCCTCACCCATTTCTCTAGCCCCCTTCCCCCCCCCCCCCCCCCCACCATTCCACTCCATCATTCTGAAGATGGGTCCTGGCATGAAACATCATCTGTCCATTCCCTCCACAAATGCTGCCTAACCTACCAAGTTCCTTCAGCACTTTGGTTTTTGTTCATCAATTATTTCCCTTGAATTAACAATAGAATGGCTGACTCAAGAACTATTATTTTAATGGGTTCACTTACAATTGCAAAATGTTTAGTTTTAATTAAATAGGCACGAAATAAACTTGAACAAGACTTAAATAATTATAGAGATACAAGGAACTACAGATGCTGGAATCTTGAGTGAAAAAAAGTGCTGGAATAACTCGGGTCAGACAGCATCTTTAGAGGGTATGCACAGGGACTTTTCAGGTCTGGGCACTCCTTCAAACAGATGGGAGTAGGAGGGAGACGGTTGGAAAAGACTAGGTGACAGAACAAAGCCTGGCAAATGATAGGTGGATAGAGGTGAGGAGGGTTTGATTGGGAGATGGGTGGGCAGAGGCTGGAGATTAAAAGATCAAAGGGTGCCAGATAAGTGAAAATTAAAGCCAGAGGGAGGGATATATGTGGAAGAGGACGGGGTGTGGGGGGGGGGGGGCATTGGGGGTCGGGAGAATAAATAGTTTGAGATCTCGGAAGAACTGGCAATTCTGCAAAAATCAGAGAAGATATGAACGGCAATACAAAAGCAAATTATCAATGGCTGAAGTGTAGTGGTGAGAAATAAGGGAAGAAATTTAACTTCTGCGACACAAAATGATTGGAATTAAAACAGCAAATTTAATTTTGCTCCACTTACCTGTTGGAGAACAAACTGTAATGAGTTCAGAGAGAATTCGCAAGGCAGCAACTACTAACTTTGATCCATCCTCGGACAACACCTGAGGTTTTCCAGAACTGCCAAGGGGGGAATCCACGAGTTTAAGGTTTAATTGTGGAATCTGACGAACAAGGATGGAGAGGGTCAACTCCAGTGTTGCAAAGACGAGGGACTTTCCTGGCACAAGCCCACCTGTGTCACTGCCCTCGCCAAATTCTGGTAGTGTCTCTTTCTCAGCCGCACCATCGTCAACTGTACAGAATTGTAGACAAAAACAAAACATTTAACTCAGCACCATCATCAACTGTACAGAATAGTAAACAAAACCAAAAATGTAACCTATTTCATTCATAAATTTGACATGCACAAGTAGATAGTTTCTCCCGAATCCTCAAGTGGCAAGTGGGTTTAATCGTTCATAGTACATAAGTTCTGTGGTCAGTGCAAAGCTAGCTGAAAAGAGTTTCCAGTGTGAAAAAACAGAAGATTCTGGAGATTAGAAGACACAAAGTGCTGGAGTGACTCAGCAGGTCAGACAGCAATCCCTGGAGAACATGGATGGGTGACGTTTCAGGTTGGGACCCACCCAGTCTGGAGAAGGTTTCAAGGTCAGTTTATTGTCACATGTACCAATTAAGGTACAGTGAAATTCAGATTACTACACAGCCATACTAAAAAAAAGCAACAAGACTACAACTACATAAAAGTTAATATAAACATCCACCACTGCGGATCCCCCACGTTCCGCACTGTGATGGAAGGCAATAAAGTCCAATGCCCTTCCCCTTTATTCTCCCACGGTCGGGACAGTCGAACCATCCACAGCCGGCGGTCGAAGCCCCCATCGGGGCGATCGAAACTCCCGTGTTGGGGCGGTCGAAACTCCTGCGTTGGGGTGGTCCAAACTCGTGCGGCTTGGAGTCCCCGATGTCCGTCTCTACCAGAGACCGTGGGCTCTGCGATGTTAAAGTCTCGCAGGTTCCCACGGTTGGTGCCCCAAAGACGACCCCCCGGCAGGGATCGCGAGCTCCGTGATGGTAAGTCCCGCAGGCTCCTACGATGGAGCTCCCGGTCGATCTTCAGCAAAGGCTGCCAACTCCATGATCTTAGGCTGCAGTACAGATGGATATACGATACGGAAAAAAAAAATCGCATCTCCGTCGAGGTAAGAGATTAGAATAAGTTTCATCCAACTACTCACCCCCCCACCCAAAACAATCTAAAGAACAATAAAAAAAACATACATTTAACACATACAAAACAATCAAAAGAAGGAAGAGACAGACAGAGTGTTGGAAAGGCAGCCATTGCTGGCGCCACCCAGCAGTTTCACAAGTTGTCCTTTCTTCTATCGTTATCTCACACATTTTGAATTTTAATCTCTGGTCTATGTCCAATTATCTGCCTGATAGTGCTGTGAACAATTTTCATGCAAGGGTTAGAAATAATTTAATATCTTTATTTTTTTCACCAATTCCATGAACACCCACCTGCTGCACTTCTCCGTTTCTCCTTTACATGCTCTTGGGCTGCCCTTATAATCTGTTCCACAACATCAATTGCAGCCAGTTGGATTAACGGGGACTCGCGTGTCACAATCAAACGATGCAAAACGTTCAGTAATTCTACTCCAAGTTCCTACCATGAAGCATGAAAGGGAATTTATACTGATGTCAATTTAAGAAATAAACTGAAAAAAAGCCCATTCATTACTCTACTTGAAGGATAACTTACAAGACAAACTTGCATAGACTGTCAAACCATAAACGTACTCATGTGAAACAAAAATCTTCTATTTCACACGATACAATTAAAAGGAAGCAGGAGCAACATATTTATTCATGCCTGGGTTTCCGTTATACAGATAACCAGAGAGGTGATAAAAGCCACAAGCCAAATGTTCATTTAAAAGAAATCCAATGATTCACCTCAAGACATTACGTATTTACATCTTAAATTGAAATTTTCCTCATTTTCACAGGAATTAGAAAAGCATATTCACTGTGCCTCAATTATTGTGCTGAGATGTGAATGCATGCTATCATTACGTTAAACTAAAAAAAGGTAAAAGATTCCTTATTAAGTCCAGCTCTAAAAAAAAGATTGCAATATGGTAACTGAAAACATTATAAACTCTGCAATACCGGATCACTTCCAATTTTATAGCGTGGCCAGACCACATCCAGTAGGGAATGTAGTGCTCGCAGGCAGGCTATAATGCTTTCCATCGATGCATCTGGCCTTGGTGAACATAGAAACTCCACACTGATTCCTGCAATTGCAACAGAATAATTTATTTTTTCCCATTCTTATTGTCAACTGTGGCATTCTTAGAGTCATACAGCATGGAAACAGGCCCTTTGGGCCAACTTGCCCACATCGACCAACATATCCCATCGACACTAGTCCCACCTGCCTGCATTTGGCCCATATCCCTTTGAACGTGTCCTATCCATGTATCTGCCTAAATGTTTCTTAAACGCTACGATAGTAATTGCCTCAACTACCTCCTCCAGCAGCTCACTCCATACACCCACCACCCTTTGTGTGAAAAAGTTACCCCTCAGGTTCCTATTAAATATCTCCCCCTCACCTTGAACCTATGTCCTCAGATTCTCGATTCCCATACTCTAGGCAAGAGACTGTGCATCTACCAATCTATCCCTTTCGCAATTTTGTACACCTCTTTAAGATCACCCCTCAGAAGAATAGAATCCTAGCCTGCTCAACCTCTCCCCTCAGGCCCGAGAGTCCAGGTAACATCTTCGTAAATTTTCTTTGCACCCTTTCCAGCTTTAAGATATTTCCACGGTGCTGTTAGGTTGGGAATTCCAGGAATTTACCAACAATGCAGGATCAGCCACAAAATGGTCTGATCATCTATAGCGGGGGGGGGGGGGGGGGGGGGCACGTCTATTCTCAGGCTGCCCTGTGTCTCCAGATGGTAGAGATTTGGACTTCATATGCGAGTCCTGTGGAATATCTATATAATGGTATAGACTGCAATCATGTTCTGCTGTGGAAGGTCCAAATATTTAGGTGGAAGATTTGGTGCCAATTAAGCTTATTGCTTTGTTGAGCTTGTCAGGTTTTGGTGAAAGTGCTTCAAGGAATCAGAGGTGAATAGTTTTTCCATTGAGTCCCTTGTAAACACAATTTTCATGCAATTAATCCAGTTAAATTTCCTTATGATGCCTTTCAGGAAACCGAGTAGGGCATTTGCCAATGATAAAGCTCAAGTTAATCAATATCTGAATTCTCCCTTACTGGAGGTACTCATTGTGTGGCACAAACTTCAGATGGCATGTATTATTAGCCGAAGACCAAATGGTGTACAGATCAACCTGCATGTGGGCAAGGATGTCCTCATGAAAAACTAAGTAAAATTAAACATTGTCTATCATAGTGAAAACCTTTATCTGCTGACATTACCAAGGAACTCTCAAATTAATAATGACCACTTGGATGGGATGCTTATGTCCAGCAACCATCGCCCTGCTAGTTGCATTGATGCTACAATACTAAAATGGGCTCTTTGAACTGAACTCACATGATACAGCAACGGCATTTACCTATAAAGTTGGTAAAGCAACTCTTTGCCAGATTCAGTAATTGATATTTTTTAAAGTACGTACAGGGTTGTATGTTAATTGGGTTGGGTAAAATTGTAAATTGTCCCTAGTGTATAGGATAGTACTCTGTACGTGGTGATCATTGGTCAGCATGGACAAGGTGGGCCAAAGGGCCTGTTTTTGCGCTGTATCTCGAAAGAAAGGAAAATGCATGTTTTATAGTATATATATATATATCAATTCCACTTAAAGAGAAACATTTATTTACAAACCTAGAATAAGGTGGAATCTATCTGAGTTGACATCCTCTGGAGACTTGACCGCATTTGTTAAAGTGGATTCGTGGCCTAGCATTGTTGGAGTTACAGGTCGAGATAGAGAAGAAGTGTCCTCATCCGGATCAATCAGTACGAAGTCTGTACTGTTCAGCCACAACGCAGTGGCTTGTAGGATAGTAGCCCAAGAATTACAATAATGAGGCCTTGCACTCTCAATGGTTTCTGATGTATAGAAGGAACCACCTAGTCATAGAAAAAAAAGTTTGATTAATACTATAGTCTCATAATTACTAGCTTAACGAAAAAAAATTATTGGAAATGCCATTCGATTAGATATGTCCCAATTATATTGGCAAGGATGCATAGTTCAACAAGGTTAATGCTCCTAAAAAGATTTTTTTCAACTTTCGTAAGGACTCAATCATTATGTCCAACATAATGCCAGATGAAATTTATTATTAGCTGGGTGAGTAGCTAATGTTATCCCACTTTTTAAGAAAGACGGCAGAGAGAAAACAGGGAATTATAGACTTGCTAGCCTGACATCGGTGGTGGGGAAGATGCTGGAGTCAATTTTAAAAGATGAAATAGCCGCAAATTTGGATAGCAGTAACAGGATCGGTCCGAGTCAGCATGGATTTGCGAAGGGGAAATCATGCTTGACTAATCTTCTGGGATTTTTTGAAGATGTAACTAGGAAAATGGACAAGGGAGAGCCAGTGGATGTAGTGTACCTGGACTTTCAGAAAGTATTTGATAAGGTCCCACATAGGAGATTAGTGGGCAAAATTAGGGCAAATGGTATTGGTGGTGACATGGATAGAGAAGTGGTTGGCAGACAGGAAACAAAGAGTAGGGATTAACAGGTCCCTTTCAGAATGGCAGGCAGTGACTAGTGGGGTACCGCAAGGCTCGGTGCTGGGACCGCAGCTATTTACAATATACATCAATGATTTGGATGAAGGGATTCAAAGTAACATTAGCAAATTTGCAGATGACACAAAGCTGGGTGGCAGAGTGAACTGTGAGGAGGATGCTATGAGAATGCAGGGTGACTTGGACAGGTTGGGGGAGTGGGCAGATGCATGGCAGATGAAGTTTAATGTGGATTATGTGAGGTTATCCACTTTGGCAGCAAAAACAGGAAGGCAGATTACTATCTAAATGGCGTCAAGTTGGGGAAAGGGGAAGTACAACAGGATCTGGGAGTCCTTGTACATCAGTCTATGAAAGTAAGAATGCAGGTACAGCAGGCAATGAAGAAAGCGAATGGCATATTGGCCTTTATAACAAGAGGTATCCAATATAGGAGCAAAGAGGTCCTTCTGCAGTTGTGCAGAACCCTAGTGGGACCACGCCTGGAGTATTGTGTGCAGTTTTGGTCCCCTAGTTTGAGGAAGGACATTCTTGCTGTTGAGGGAGTGCAGCGTAGGTTCGCAGGGTTGATTCCCGGGATGGCGGGACTGTCATGTGCTGCGAGAGTGGAGCAGCTGGGCTTGTACACTCTGGAGTTTAGAAGGATGAGAGGTGTCTCGTTGAAGCATATAAGATTGTTGGGGGCTTGGACATGCTGGAGGGGGGAAACATGTTGCCGATGGTGGGGGAGTCCAGAACCTGGGGCCACAGTTTGGGAATGGGGAGTGGGCCATTTGGAACGAAGACAATGAAACACTTTTTCTGACAGAGAGTGGTGAGTCTGTGGAATTCCTGCCTCAGAGGGCAGCGGTGGCAGGTTCTCTGGATGCTTTCAAGAGAGCGCTAGATAGGGCTCTTAAAATTAGCGGAGTCAGGGGAGATGGGGAGAAGGCAGGAAAGGGGTACTGATTGGGGATGATCAGCCATGATCACATTGAATGGCGGTGCTGGCTCGAAGGGCCAAATGGCCTACTCCTGCTATAAGCCACCACAATCAGACTGGACTGGTGAGTTAATTGAGTGGAGAACTTAGTTATCTCTGGACTATGTGGTGAGACAAAGCTTCATCGACTGTTTGCTCTCACAGCACCATTAAAGCCAAACAGAAATCAAATTAATTAAGTCAAGTCACTATTATTTCTATAGCACATTAAAAAAACTCTCATTGACCAAAGTCAAAGTTACATTGGTGGAGGTACTGACGTTATACAACAGTGGTTCATAGATTAAGTACATACATATAGCCCTCCTTCAAAGGACGTCAAGAAAGGCTTGAGAGTAAAGATGAGTTTTAAGTCTCGACTTAAAAGAGTCGATGGAGGGGGCAGTTCTGATGGGAAGAGGGATGCTGTTCCACAGTCTAGGAGCTGCAACCGCAAAGGCGCGGTCGCCCCTGAGCTTATGCCTAGACCGCGGGGATGTTCAGTAACCCCAAGCACTAATGCCATTGGTAAACTGGCAAATAGATTTCAAGAGCTAGTTCTGTTTGGCATACCTTAAGAGTTGAGTGCATCTCATTTAGTTGATATCACATGATATTGCATGCTGATTTCATATCTGTCTTTGTAGACAGAAGGAACCACATAAGCTGGTTTACAAAAAAGAAACAAAGTGTTGGAGTAGCTCAGTGAATCAGGCATCTTTGGAACTGACAATCTAAAAAAAATCACTTCACCTGTATCCACCTCTCACCTGCCAATTTTTGTCCTGCCCCAACATTTCTTCCAGCTTTCTCCCTCCCCACCTTGACTACAATCAAGCTGAAGAATCCCTACCCAAAACGTCACCTATCTACGTTCTCCAGAGATACTGCCTGACCCGCTGAGTTACTCCAGCAATTTGCAACCTTTTAAATTTACATAGATGGTGAAGTATAAACAAAATTATGCATGTCAACATTTTTACCTCCAGCTGGAAGTTGACTGTTGTATTCTGGAGGCAAGGTGAGAAGGGCATGGTCTTGCAGTACAGACAGCCAAAGTTTACTCAGTGTTCCTAGTTCAGCCTGGACTAAACTGAGAAGACCATCCACAGAGGTAACTGCATCCTGAGAGGCCTCAGCTGCAGAACTTTCAATCTTGAAGAACTGCCTTTGCCTTGGCATGTACAATTTTTGCCTTTCAACTGTTACAATATAAACCTGGCAGGAAATATATAAATGCTAAGTAAGCAAATACGCTTAGTGGAATATAATCTTCTTGCAACCATACTTAACCATCAGAAAGCTTAAATGTTTAATTACAGAATAAACTACTGTCAGAATACTTAAAGATATTTTGTCAAAGAGTCATACATCGTGGAAACAGGCCCAGCGGCCCAACTTGCCTACACTCACCAACATGTCCCAACGACACTAGTCCCATCTGCCTACATTAAGCCCATATCACTCTAACTCTATCCTGTCCCAGTACCTGTCTAAATGTTTCATAAACGTTGCAATAGTACCTGCCTCAACTACCTCCTCTGGCAACTTGTTCCAGATTACCACCACCCTTTGTGTAAAAAGGTTATCCCTCAGGTTCCTATTAAATCTTTCCCCCCTCACATTAAACAGATGTCCTCTGGCTCTAGATTCCCTTACTCTGGGCAAGAGACTCTGTGCATTTACCCAATCTATTCCTCTCAAGATTTTGTGCACTAATAATGTATTTTCTATCTTTCAATAAAAGATCCCCGCTTGGATCTGCAGTACAGCGCAATAAATAGTTTTTAATATGTTATCATTACTCCTTTGCATATTATAATTTAACTCATGAAATTTGAAACAATCCAAACTTTGGTTTTGATCTCTATGGATGGATACTTCTGTCCATTTGAGACCAACACTCCTGCCATTTTCCACTAGAATTCCATCCTCCCAATTTGAGAATATATTTAATTCACTGACTCCCCTTTGGAGATTATCTTGCATTGAAAACTATTTTTTTGCTCTTATTTGTAGCAGAAACCCCTTTCCAGTAATCATTTGTATAGTCTGTCACCCAATATTGTGTGAATACCCTCATCCGCATCAATGCATTTCACCAATATTTATACCCTATTCTACAAATAATCACTTCCAGCTACGTTATAATCTTACAATATTTTTGCCACTTATTATTTAATTTGTCAGAGTCGTACTGCATAGAAACAAGCCCTTGGGCTCAACGCCCACACCGATCCACGTGCCCCATCTACCAGTTGCATTTGACCCATATCCCTAGTATCCTATCCTAGCCATGTACCTGTTCTCAACTGCCTTGTTGCAGTTTCTCACACCCTTCCTTCTCGACAGTTGTTTATGTTTAAACATTAATGCCCACTTCCAGAATTGAGCTCAATTTATGTTTCCAAAGCCAATTACTATTACTCTCAATTCCAGTGCCATTTTACCGTTATTCACACTATGAATAGATATTTTTATTACTTTTATAGCAAATCGCTACCTAAAACTGATGATTTTTTCCTAGCTAAATACTGTTCTAATTATATTATTTGCCCAGTTCGTTAATTATTCCTATACCACTATCCAAATCATTCTAAAACCTTGATACTGAAACCATGTCTTCTCACTTCTTTTGATTGCTTGTCATTTCTATCTCTTCATAAAGACCCACTTCCAAGATTCATGAGTAATGTTACGAAAGATCCTCTACAATAAGCTAAAAAGAGTGTTTTGTAAAACATGCTAACAACTGAAGCAGCACTTGTATATACAGGAACTAATCAGATTAAGGCATAAAATTGCAAGTAGGCTAATACATTTGCATAATCCGTTCAACAAATCAAAACAAATTTCAAATTTAATTATTCACGTTCCACCGATTTCATATGGTTAAAATTCCACTGAATTGATTTTCTTTTATACATTTAATGAAAATTTATACCATTCAAGCTGCATTGATGAACCAGAACAGGACATATTTCATAATATCTAATGCATATTGTTGTCTGGAGTCCAAAAATACAATATTGTATAATTTCCAGAGCAGAAAAAAAAACTTTATTATTAGGCTAGTTAAGTTTTTCAAATATTGATGACAAACTTGCAATAAAAATTAACCAAATTCATCAATTTTAATAACACATCACTAATAACATTTGCGATAATTTATATATTTATAATTTAAAGCAATGATACTAATTGTGTTCTAATTTCTTTTAATAATTTTAATGGCGGAGAAAGGGCAGATGAAGTTTAATCTAAGTAAGGTACACAAAAATGCTGGAGAAACTCAGCGGGTGCAGCAGCATCTATGGAGCGAAGGAAATGGGCAACGTTTCGGGCTGAAACCTTTCTTCAATCTAAGTAAGGTTATGTGTTGCACTTTGGGAGGTCAAATTTATGGGGGAAATATACAATTAATTTCATGACCCTTAACAATTGTGCTGTATAGGAATATTTTGGGATCCAAGTGCTGAAAATGGCAACACAACTAAACAGAGTGGAAAAGGCGGCATACGGTATGCTTGTTTTCATACGTTGGCGCATTGAGTACAAGAGTCACAAAGTGCTGTCTGCATGGAGTTTGTATGTTCTCCCTTTGGCAGCGTGGGTTTTCTTCGGGTGCTCCAGTTTTCTCCCACTCCCAAAGACGTGCGGTTTCGTAGGTTAATTGGCTTTTGTAATTGTAAATAGTCCCTAGTGTGTAAGATAATGTTAGTGTACGGGGTGATCTCTGGTCGGCACGGACTTGGTAGGCTGAAGGGCCTGCTTCCAAGCTGTATCTCAAAAGTCTAAACACCAAATGGCTTAATTCTACTCCTAGGAATTATGAACATGCAGGGAATGGGGGAATATGGATTATGTGCAGGAAGATAAGAGTTGGTCTTGGCATCTTGTTTAGCACAACATTGTGGGCCAAAGGACCTGTTCTTGAACTGTACAGTTCTAATTTCAGGTTGATTATTTTTGAAAATGTTTTTAAACATACTTCAATGCCTCTGAATTTACAGACATTCAAAATGTTATTTCTGTTGAAAGTGCAGTGCCCTCCATAAAGACCCATAATTTATTTATTTGCCTCTGTACTCCACAATTTGAGATTTGTAATAGAAAAAAACACCTGTGGTTAAAGTCCACATTGACAGATTTTATTAAAGGCTATTTTTATACATTTTGGTTTCACCATGTAGAAATTACAGCTGTGTTTATACACAGTCCCCCCCCCCCCCCCCACCATAATATTTTGAACACATGGCGCTTCACAGGTCTTTGTAATTGCTCAGGTGTGTTTAATTGCCTCCTTAATGCACGTATAAGAGAGCTCTCAGCACTTAGTCATTTTTCCAGTCTTTCCATCACCTTTGGAAACTTTTATTGCTGTTTATCAACATGAAGAACAAATGTGTGCCATTGAAAGTCAAGGAAGTCACCATGAGACTGAGAAACCAGAATAAATCTGTTAGACATCAGCCAAACCTTAGGCTTACCAAAATCAACTGTTGGAACATCATTAACAAGAAAGAGAGCACTGGTGAGCTTTCTAATCACAAAGGGACTGGCAGGTCAAGGAAGACCTCTACAGCCGATGACAGAAGAATTCACTCCATATTAAAGAAAAATCCCCAAATCTTAATCCCCATTAAGATTTGTCAATGCCCACTGTCCGCAGAAGACTTCATGAACCGAAATACAGAGGCTACACTGCAAGATGCAAACCACTGGTTTGCCGCAAAAATAGCATGGTCAGGTTACAGTTTGCCAAGAAGTACTTAAAAGAGCAACCACAGTTCTGGAAAAGATACTTGTGGACAGATGAGATTAACATATCAGAGTGATGGCAAGAACAAAGTATGGAGGAGAGAAGGAACTGCCCAAGATCCAAAGCATACCACCTCATCTGTGAAACACGGTGGTGGGGGTGTTATGGCCTGGGCATGTATCGCTGCTGAAGGTACTGGCTCACTTATTTTCATTGATGATACAACTGCTGATGGTCGTAGCATAATGAATTCTGAAGTGTATAGGCACAACCTATCTACTCAAGTTCAAACAAATGCCTCAAAACTCATTGGCCGGCGGTTCATTCTACAGCAAGACCATGATCCCAAACATACTGCTAAAGCAACAAAGGAGTTCTTCAAGGCAAAAAAAGGTCAATTCTTGAGTGGCCAAGTCAATCACCCGATCTGAACCCAATTGAGCATTACTTTTATATGCTGAAGAGAAAACTGAAGGGGACTAGCCCCCCCCAAAGAAGCATAAGCTAATGATGGCTGCAATACAGGCCTGGCAGAGCATCACCAGAGAAGACACCAGGCAAATGGTGATGTCCATGAATCGCAGACTTCCAGCAGTCATTGCATGCAAAGGGTATGCAACAAAATACTAAACATGACTACTTTCATTTATATGACATTGCTGTGTCACAAACATTATGGTGCCCTGAAATGGGGGGACTATGTATAAACACTGCTGTAATTTCTACATGGTGAAACCAAAATGTATAAAAATGGCCTTTATTAAAATCTGACAATGTGCACTTTAACCACATGTGATTTTTATATTACAAATGTCAAATTGTGGAGTACAGAGGCAAATAAATAAATAATGGGTCTTAGTCCCAAACATTATGGAGGGCACTGTCAAGATTAGTTTCTTATCCCTACATCAAAATGATTTAATACTGATTTTATTGGTGTGACCTTTTCTGTAACTTTCCCACACATCACTTACCCTGCCCCCCCCTCCACCCACTGCCCTAATTTCGCACCCTACCATCTCCCGCAAAAAATGAGATTGACATCAATAGAACATTAATCATGGTTTGGAGTGGCTTTTGGAAGGACACCCTGATAAGGACAGATCATTCAATAGCAAGCTGTGTAGGTCATCTTGATCTTCACCTTGAGTTTTTAGTAATATGTATAATTGATACGTTTTTCCATAACCAGGCTAAATTAAAGTGCTTCTTGGTATTAAGTGACGCATACCTCTGCCCACGCTTTAAGAACAGCTACAATCTCCATGGTTGAGGTACTTTCATTGTAGAGCTGATTCAATGCTTCCTTGCCAGCTTGTACTTTGGTCAAGGATGTTGCTAGCAGCTGATGAACTCTTCGAAGATCATTTAGGTCACTCACAACTCCACTTCCAATCCAGGCGCTACAAACCTAGTGGAGAATTTATCAGAAATAGTCTTCAATTTAAACAAAGTTTCACTTTTTAAAACACATTCAATAGACCACACATTGAATGCCAATTTGTTAATCATTCGTGGCCGAAAAGAGGCACTGTCTGACAGCGATTTAATTCAAAACATCCCACATTTACACACCAGCCAAGTACTGCTGAGTTACTCCAGCAAATTGTGTCTATCTTATGCATGTTCCCGTGCTCAGTTCAATGTTATTTTTGAATTTTTGATCTATGGATAAGTGTGGTTCAACAATTACTTCTCAATTTAACTTGGGACTATGCTGAATCCATTCACATACATAGGCATTTGACGGGTGAGGGTCTATAATCAGCAATTGAATAGGGTCTCTCTATATTGCCAGATCATAAGGGCAGTGAGGCAAAATGCAGAAACTGTTGACGATTACGAAGCAAACACAGATCTGGAAAATACAAGAACCTCCAAGTCTAAAAATATGACGGTTTGACCACCTGACCATTTGGGAGACTTATCCCAAAATAATTTAAGCAGTTTTCCCAACAATGGCCAAATAATACATCAAAATGACAAGTCAAGCCCTGTTGAAATTTAATCGCAGCAGAAAAAAAAAATGAAGTACGCCACAATGATAAGATTACATGATGCACTAAGATCAAGTTTTCCCCTGGACTATATAAAGACTTTAGAAAGATGATATGACATAACCATTACATACAAGTCACTTGATCAGAGGTGGGGAGATGACTTAACAGTAACAGCACTTACTTGGCATACACAAAAAGCTGGAGAAACTCAGCGGGTGCAGCAGCATCTAAGGAGCGAAGGAGATAGGCAGCGACGTTTCGGGTCGAGACCCTTCTTCACCGCCTATCTCCTTCGCTCCTTAGATGCTGCTGCACCCGCTGAGTTTCTCCAGCTTTTTGTGTAACCCTCGATTCTCCAGCATCTGCAGTTCCTTCTTTAACACTTACTTGGCATGCCTTGGCAGTAACGTCAGGCGGTGTGTCAGGGGTGAAAGCAGGCCTCAGTGCTGCTCCAACCTGCAAGCCAAATTAGAAAGGGCATGACCATATTTATTTTCTATTGAAAAGCAATACAATTAATTATAATTCAAATACATTTGAAGGGAGATGCCAGCCCCTGCTTGTCACCCAAGGACCGGAGAATGGAGGAAGCCGGCAACGGCAGATTCAAGAGCCGGTGAGAGTGAACCGGGGTCTTATCTACCGTGCCCACAAGGTCGGCTGCGGGAGGTGCCCCTAGGGCACAAAGGCTGAAGGTGGCCGGGCGAAGAGAGGGACAACGGTTCGCTGGACGATCCGGATGGAGATGATGGCTGGATGCCCTGCCGCAGCCTGGGGCTCGTCTGGATCGGGCACCGACCCAGAACACCGAGAGTGCGGACTGGACTTTGAAAATGATACCAAAACTTGGGAACTCTTGAATGCACCAGGTGGCGTCATACATGGCAGCCTTGCAAACAGCCCGTCTCGTCTTGTTCTTATTTTTGCTGCTTTGGTCAGTGTTTACTTGTATGTTTTTAGTGCACTTTTAGTTCTTGCATTTATATGGGTGTGTGGGTGGGGAGGGGGGGGGGTTGGGGGAAACATTTAAATCTCTTTCCTTGACGGGGATGCGACTTTTTCATCGTATCTCCGTCTGCACTGCAGCTTTAATATCGCTTTATTCGGGATCGACTGCAAGATCTCCAACCACAGGAGCTTCGACTGCAGAAGTTTCAATTGCCCCAACCGCAGGAGAAAAGGAGGAAAGAAGGTATATGTTATTTGCCTTCCATCACAGTGGGGAATGTGAGGTTGCAGAAAAAACAAGATGGACATGCTGCATGCACTGGTGAGGACTGTGCGAGTGCCGTGAGTGCAGTGATCTTGGTGTTTTGCGGGGACAGGGCTCCATGAGGACATCCCGGAGTCCAGTGCGAGTGTGGATGGCTTTCTGACTGTTCGTGCGGACAGGGACTGCAGAGTGACCGCGGTCGGTACAACTCCGGTCACATCACGGTGAAGGAGTTTGCCTGTGGCCCAGACATTGAACTGATGGCTATGGGTCTTCGCTTATGCTGCGTGCCCTGGGGATTCTCACAGGCCATAGTGGTAGCTGTTTAAGTCTATGTTTAATTTTTATGTGGTTATGTATCTTGTTGCTTTTTTGTATGACTGTTGGCAAATCAAATTCCTTGCATGTTTACATACTTGGCTAATAAATTAATTCCAATTACAATGCACTCAGTTGACAATTTCTATGCTTTTTCCACTAATCAGGGATTATGCTTAGGTGTGGCAATACTTTACTGAACTGTTTGCACAAAAAATAATTTCATTGTACATATGTACATGTGACAGTAAAGAACCATTGACCAGGCAAATTAATTCCAATGTTTACACCTCTGTGATTGCACCAAGAATCAATGGATTATCTTCTCAAGACCACCAGATGAACAGATGGCACAATATGGGCGGCACAGTGGCACAGAGTAGAGTTGCTGCCTTACAGTCCCAAGGTTCAATCTTGACTATGGGTGCTGTTTGTTTGGAGTTTGTACATTCTCCCTGTGACCCAGTGAGTTTTATCCAGGTGCTCCGGCTTCCACCTACACTTCAAAGATGTGCAGTTTTGTACGTTAATTGGCTTCTTCAAAATTGTAAATTATCCTAGTGTAGGATAATGCTAGTGTATGGGGTGATCACTGGTTATTACAGACTTGGTGAGCCAAAGGGTCTGCTTCAGCGCTGTCTCTAAAGTCTAAAGTAAAATAGGTGCAATTTATGGTGAAGAACTTTCTTACTTACATTTGCTTGATATTGTTCGAGGATCACATGACCTGGAAACTCTGGCTCGGGGACATGCGCAAACTTCCTGATGATGATCAGTAACATTTCAAGCCCAGACAATCGCAATGCATTACTGTGATCCGTGGCAGCCATGAAAGCCACGCGAATTAAATCCGCAAGATGCACCACTAAGAAATCACCTGCAAAATAAACGTTAAAAACTGTGAACTTTAAGACCTATCCAGGTGAACCCAATCTACTTTCATGTTAAAATAACGATAGACACTATATCCCAGAATAAGCTTTGAGTTTAGATGTTGGGAAGTCACGTTGCAGTTATATAAGATGTTAGTGAGGCCACATTTAGAGTTGTGTTCAGTTTTGAGCACCATATTATAGGAAAGATGTTGTCAAGTTCGATAGGGTGCAGAGAAGATTTACGAGGATGTTGTCAGGACTTGAAGGCCTGAGCTATAGGGAGAGATTGAGAAGGCTAGGACTCTATTTTTTGGAGCACAGCAGGGTGAGGAATGATCTCGTAGAGGTGTACAAAATCATGAGAGGAATAGATCGGGTAAACGCACAGTCTCTTGCCCAGTGGAGGGGAATCGAGAACCAGAGGACGTAGGCTCAAGGTGAGGGGGAGAGATTTAATAGGAACCCGAGGGCAACTTTTTTATTTACATAAAGGCTGATGGGTGTATGGACAAAGCAACCGGAGGTGGTAGTTGAAGAAGGTACCATCAAAGATCCTATAGCGGAGCAAGATAGACCATTCCTTTTAAATGCAATGTGCTGACGTGTAGTATGCAACGGAGCAGAACGTGGGCCTTTTTTTCATCCATTTACAAACTAACTTTTATTTTTACGAGGATGTTTCCGTAACCGGCTTCCGTCTCCGTACTAGTATCTTTGCTCCGCTATGGATCTTTGGTGCGGAGACGGAAGCCGGTTACGTTAATGGGGCCGAAAATAACCCATGAATCTGCCCATGACCGTACTACGTCTTTTTCGTCGAGTGATCTATCTTGCTTCCTATAGGATCTTTGGGTACCATCACGACGTTTAGGAAAGGTACATTTAGACAGGTACATGGATAGGATAGTTTCAGAGGGATTTGCGCCAAATGCAGGCAGGTGAGACAAGTATAGATGGGGCATGTTGGTTGGTATGGGCACGCTGGGCTGAAGAGTCTGTTTCATGCTTTATGACTGCGCTGCACCTTCTTTCCACCCATCAGAGACTGAATGTTTCAGCTCCCTCAGTCACTTACTCAGGGTGCGCTTTAACTTCATTTCCTGAGTTACAGCCATATCTAAACGAGCAGCATCAATCTTCTCGCACTGGGTGATAATTCGACATACACATTCTGCTGCAAATACCCTGGTCGGCCAGCGTGGTGGAATCGCTGGTCGGAACTGGTCATCTTTGTTGGTAGTGAATATAGTTTCATCATCTCCCCTTTCATCCTCCTCTTCCTGAGTCGTGTCTACTGGAGTGTTGGTGGTGAAATCTGAGAGAGAGAGAGAGAGAGAGAGAGAGAGAGATGAACAGATTTTAGAAACGTTTTAAAGAGATACTTTATCATTAATTGATAAGTAAAAATAAATTATTGCAGCAAATAAGAGAAAATATAGTTAACAGTTAAATCTGAAGTGATTTACATATCATCATTTGAAATATTTTAACACAAATGTTGATGTTATACACAAACTTAACTTTCAAATGGAGCTCTCAAATTCAAAACATCCCAGAGCTGAAATTGTAGATCAGATACCTTCACCATGAGAAAGCAAAATTTGGAAAATCATTCATGCTTTTCCTAATCTTAACTGGTTGGTGCAAATCTGCATGGCATGACATTGAGAGGTATTGGCTTGGGCAAAATTAAATCAAATAAATGACAGTGGCCAATATAAACTCGATGCAAGCCCAAATACATAGCCATGCTTATTCTGACTTTTTAAAGGACATCACTGCATATATAACAAAGTAAAACACACAAGTGAATTATTAGAAACAAATCATCCTGATGTGGGTGTACTAAGCTTGGCCAACATGACAAGGCACGACTTGAAGCTAGATCCTTTGACAGTATATATGTATCTAAGCAAATTCCAAGTAGCCTTGCAGGGCCCTGTGTGCCTTGGGTTGTGTAGCCTGGCCAGCCAGCCAATGCACTGCGGTACATACCAATTTCTCCTCATCTAAGCAAATGTAGCAGAAATGAAGGCATATAAAATAAATTTTTCAAGTATTTAGACCTTACTTTAAAGAAACAGCGCAGAAGCAAGCCCTCAGCCCTCAGCAGTCTGTACCGACCAGCGATCACCCCGTACACTTACACTATCCTACAAGCTAGGGCCAGTTTACATTTTTTTTACCAAAGCCAATTAACCTACAATCCTGCACGTCTTTGGAGTCTGGGAGGAAACTGGAACACCCATGTGGTCACAGGGAGAACGTAAAAACTCCATATAGACAGCACCCATAGTTGGGATCGAACCTGGGTCACTGGCGCTGTAAGGCAGCAACTCTACCACTGCGCTACTGTGTTGCCCAAAGGAAAATGATTCAAATTTCCAACATTTGACGAAGAACAATGAAATTTCACATATTTAAAAGTTGAACTCACCAGCTGAGGCAGATAAAACATCTTTGCACAACTTTAACCAATGACTAAGCTTTTCAACTGCCGTGGATGATAGGATATGACTTAAAGTTTCACGAATATCTCGACGAAGTTGTTGGTCCGATTCCCTATCCAGTAAGCTGAAGAGGGCTCCTTCCAGGCCAGTTTCACTTATATTTACATCTGAAAGTAAAGTTGAATTTTAGTTTCACAAAGATCAACATTAAAATAAGTGGATCTTCCTGATGGCTGATTTTCAAGCTTTCTTTGCTAAAATATCACTACATGTACAAGGCTAACCAGAATTATCTGGCTTAGGCACAAAAAAAAGGAATTAAATTTCTTTGATAATCTAACAAAATACAAAAATAATTAATTCTGTCAATTTATTGCCACCCAAATTTTAATATAAAATTATTACATTTCAATAAGAAACTTCCAATAATGCCAAGACAGAGTATGTTGTGATTGAAGTACCATTGCACCGCTTGGAATTTAGATCGTAAACAAAATGGAAAAGATCGATTTAATAGGACATTACCTCAGTTATATATCACAATATAAATTATTAGCATTACCAATTATATTGCCTGCAACAACTACTCAAAACATTTATCAAAATTCCTTTCCAACAAGGACAGATGATAAAGAACGTTAATGTACAGAGGGATCTTGGAGTCCGTCCATAACTCGCTGAAAATGGCACCGCAAATAGATAGAGTGGTGAAAGCGGCATATGGTATGCTTGCTTTCCTAGATCAGGGCATCGAGTTTAAGTCAGCAAGTCAATATTCAGCTTTATAAGGCTTTGGTTAGATTGTGTTTGGAGTATTGTGTGCAGTTCTAGTCGCTCCATTACAGCAATGATGTGCAGGCTTTGGATAGGGTTCAAAGGAGGTTTATCAAAATGATGCTGGGATTAAGGGGATAAATTACACAGAGCGGTTGGAAAGACTTGGATTGTGTTACCTGAAAAGCTGAAGATTGCAGGGAGACGTGATAGAAGTATATAAAATTATGAGAGGCATAAATAGGTTTGACAGTTAGAACCTTTTACCCGGGATGGAAACATCAAATACTAGAGGGCAAGAGGGGAAAATTTTTAAAGAAATGCGAGGGGCAAGTTTTTTTTTTACACAAAAGGTAATGTGTGCCTGGAACATGCTGCCATGGTGGCAGCGAAGGCAGATGCGATAATGGTATTTAAGAGACTTTTAAATAGGCACGTGGATACGCTGGGAATAGAGAGATAAGGATTATGTGCAGGCAGATAGAGTTTTCTTGGTATTATGTCTGGCACAGACATTGTGGGTTGAAGAGCTTGTTCTTGTTTTGTACTGTTCTACGTTTAAAACAAGCTTTATTGCATCCAATGGTAAAATTAACTCATGATTATCCTAGGTACTTAAAAAAAAAAGATTTGATTGGTGCAAGTCACTTTAAAAATTAATTTAAAACAATTCTTGTGTGTTTGACTGCGTAGTGGGAGCACAATGTATGTTGGGACCAGATTAAATAACTTACCAAGTTTACAACCTCCTTTATTGGGTTCTTTGGCAAGAACCATGGCATATTCCAGCACCTCAGCGGCTTCCTTCTGCACAAGCTGCCGTAGGCACGCAATCACCGCACGTCTTAACAACAGGTGTGAACTACAAAGATTTACCTAAAAGAGAAAAAAGTCCTCCGCCATATGAACTGTCAGACATGGGCACAAATAATTGCAATCTTTCCTCTGTCACACAAGAAATAAAATGCAGCACTGCATTTGGATACATTTGTTTAAGACTTTTCAATTCAATTCAATTCAATCTTTAATTGTCATTGTGCAGTGTACAGTAGAGACAACGAAATACAGTTAGCATCTCACCCAGAAGAGCGAACTTAGAATAATGAACGGTAAAATACATATATGTACAGACAGTATCAATAGTGCAATTTTACTGGGGGAAGAAGTGTCTGGGGGGGGCATGACTGGCAATCACCGAGGTGCAGAGTTAAGTAGTGTAACAGGCGCAGGGAAGAAGCTGTTCCTGAACCTGCTGGTCCGGCAACGGAGGGACCTGTAGTGCCTCCCAGATGAGAGGAGGGTAAACAGTCTGTAGCTGGGGTGAGAGCAGTCCTTGACGATGTTGCGTGCCCTTCGCAGACATCACTTGCTCTGGACAGACTCAATAGAGGGGAGTGAGGAACCGGTGATGCATTGGGCAGTTTTCACCACCCTCTGCAGTGCTTTCCGGTCAGAGACAGAGCAGCTGTCATACCATACTGTGATACAGTTGGTAAGGATGCTCTCGATGGTGCAGCGGTAGAAGCTCACCAGAATCTGAGGAGACAGATGGACCTTCTTTAGTCTCCTCAGGAAGAAGAGACGCTGGTGAGCCTTCTTGACCAGTGTTGAGGTATTGTGGGTCCAAGAGAGGTCATCAGAGATGTTGACCCCCAGAAACCTGAAGCTGGAAACACATTCCACCTCCGTCCCGTTAATATGGATGGGGGTGTGCGTGCCACCTCTAGACCTTCTATAGTCCACAATGAGCTCCTTGGTCTTCTTGGAGTTAAAGGCCAGGTTGTTGTCAGCACACCATGCTGCTGGGAGCTGGACCTCCTCCCTAAAGGCCGACTCATCGTTGTCGCTGATGAGGCCAATCACCGTTGTATCATCTGCATACTTGATGATGGTACTAGTACCATGTACAGACATAGGTGAAGAGGGAGTAGAGGAGGGGGCTCAGTACACAGCCCTGTGGAACGCAGGTGTTCAGGGTGAGGGTTGAAGAGGTGTGGTTGTCCAACCGAACAGACTGCGGCCTGTTAGTTAGGAAGTCCAGTAACCAGTTGCAGAGGGAGGGGCTGATGCCCAGGTCGCTGAGTTTGGTGATCAGTTTTGAGGGGATAATGGAGTTAATGCTGAGCTATAGTCAATGAACAGCATTCTCACGTAGGAGTCTCTGTTGTCGAGGTGGGAGAGGGTGGAGTGGAGTGCTGTTGAGATGGCATCCTCCGTACTCCTGTTCTTGCGGTAGGCAAACTGATAGGGGTCCAGTGTGGGAGGTAGGCAGCCTTTGAGGTGTGCCAGGACCAGCCTCTCGAAGCGCTTGGTGATGATGGGAGTAAGTGCAACTGGGCGGAAGTCGTTGAGGCTCGCCGCAGGGGAGTGTTTTGGCACCGGCACGATGGAGGTGATTTTAAGGCACGTGGGGACAACTGCTTGGGCAAGTGACAGGTTGAAGATGTCAGTCCAGACATCTGTCAGCTGCGCAGCACAGGTCCTGAGGATGCGCCCGGGGATGCCGTCAGGGCCAGCAGCCTTTACGTGCATTAATCCTACTCAGTTCTACATACACGTCATAGGGGGTGAGTGTGAGGGGCTGGTGATCAGCAGGGAGCACAGCTTTGATGGCCATCTACAGCATGACCATCGCCACTAATATAACATCCTATCCACATGCGGATAACATTAAGACACCTACCCATGATATGAAAATGGATCTATCATACTGAAGTAAAATCAGAACTCCTGATAAGAACACTTCATTGAGATCTATTCATAATTCTGACCAGATTGAAAACATTTTTTTTCCTACATCAGACTTATCACAAACCCTGTCCTATCTATTATGATTTTGGCTACAAGTCATTCATAATGCCACTGAAATTTCCTCACCTGTTTGAAATTAAATCAGATTTAATTTCAGAAATTCAGAAATATGTTGCAGCATTCTTTCACTGTTTAGTTTTAATTATTCAACTTGAAAGTCTTCTTAAATATAAGGCAGACGTAAATAATTTTATTCAGCTGTAGGATGAGATTGTTACATAAATTAATGCAGTAATTTTATTTATTGGGGGAGTCCTTTGGATACCATCAGCAAGAGCCCTCAGAAGTTGGATGGGGTTATGTGTGTTTATAAATAAAGTAACTGATAATGCATTTTCAGTCAGCCATCGTGTCACAATGCTGGTTCGCCAAATGCCATAAACCCAGGATACCAAGCTGTTGTATGGCTCACCTTCCTAAAGTAGGAAGAGTTTTAAAAAATCTCACATTTGCTGAAAACATGAATTGTTATATTATGCTTGTACTTTGAGTATAAACATCTAGCCATACTGTTGTATGTGCATTCACTGATATGGAAGTGTAGGGTGAATTTGCAAAGAGGAGCAAAACAAGGTCAGACATCTATGGAAGGCAAAATGCCTGAATATTTTCAGGCCAGACAGCATATCTGGAGAACAAGGATTGAAAATGTTTTGGGTCAGGATCCTTCTTCAAACTCAATCTATGGAACTGCATCTTAGTATCAACTGAGAATCTGCCCTCAACAACAACCAGTGCAAAACCATTGCACTATGGTTTTACAGCTCAAGATCATTTAGCAGTACATTCCTAACTTTATTTCGAGTCAATAGGATTATTCCATAGCACTGCTATGGATGGAAGCCAGCAATTTTCAGAAGTCACCCCAAAATATTTTCTAACCCGTCACAAATATACAATGTGAACAATGTTTAACTTGCCCTATTCACAAAATAGGTATGGGGCTGGGAGTGGAAAGGATGCCCTTCAATTTTAATAATTGTGATTATAGTATAAGATTTAATTAAATTTTAAATTGGGAGAACTTACCAACTATCTACAGACGACCAAAAATTAGACCAGCAAAAAAAAAAACGTAAGTTCAGTCACCATGAAAACAATTTTGATAAACAAAAGATTCACAAAAACTAAATTACATTGAGTGGCAAAAGAGAAAAGGTGGAAGTCGCCACAGACTTTTCACCCAACAAGTATAAAGATGAATACTCTGAAATCTACACCGATGCCAAGGTGGAGAACACCACCACTTTGAAAAGCTATGTTCTAATTGTTCAATGCATTGTGTTCTAATTGTTCACATCTACAGATTGCAACTTCACCTTCCTGCAGTAATTACAAATGATGTAGGACATGCTGAAACAAATCAAATTTAATCATTTGGACCAAAGTAATGAGGGAATGTCGCAAACAGCTTGTAGGTCAGGCACTATGGACGAATAGAGAAACGGCGTAATATTTCAAGCCAGAGAACGGTCCTCAGAACTGGTAAAACAGGTTTGAGGTTGAGTTTATATGCATGCTTTGGGAGATGGGGATAAGTGATGGGACGTTTTTACAGGTTTTATTTCAAGTACCGTATTTAACACTATTAAAAGAGTACTTTCATTCATTCTAGGCTATACAAAAGGACACCCAGTTAGGTACACAAACAACATTGAAGTGCTACAATGAATGAATGAACTGATTGGGAACGTGCATTACCATGCAAGTAGCCAATTTACATGCTACAAGTTAAAACCTTATCATTTCAATGAGCAGCCATTCATTTTGAGATTGTTAAATAATACAATTTTGTAAACTTAAAACAGCTAAATTAAAATCAATTTTTGACAAACAGGTTATTGCATACAAGTTTGACTTTGTACTTACCTACAATGAGAAAGAAATGCTGACAGTTAACTACCAAGCACAAACAAACAGGCAAATGTTAACAGTGGTCAATTGTAGGCATGTGTTGCCATTCATTGCCTTCAGCCTAACTATTACCCACTGTGGAAACCAGCAGTACACATTACAAGATGACAGTATCTAAACCGTATCTAGATTATGAGGAAAACCTGTGAAAAGCTACCAAAGTACATTCTTTGTCATCACAAATAAAGGGTTTTGAGGAACTTTTTGCACAATCGAGCAAATAATTAAAAAAAAAAGCCAAACCATTTGCAGCATTAATATGCAGTGATTATTGCCGTCTTTACACAGACTGCGAGTGTAAATATCACTGGTCAAAAGGAAGTACGTTAGAAAAGTCAAATATAGCAAGAGCCAAGGGTTTAAAATCAGTAGGCAGGTTATGTCACACAGTGTATTTGTATCGGGTTTGCATGCCTAGCAAAGTTATTGTTAGATTAATTAAAGGCAGAGCTCAAAACAAACCAATATTAAAAGGTATTCAAACATATCAAACTGACATTTGCTTGTGGGGGTGGTGGTGACGGGACATGGCAAGTGGGTGTAATGAGGGAGGCAACCTACCCAAACAGATTTATCCAATAAGATTTCCTGCACAAAAGAAACGACAGACCCGTCACAACAATACTCTGGTTATATTCGCTCAAGAAATGGAAACAATGATACCATTCGTTATAATTCTAGCAACAATTAACATTTTATGCTCCACTAGTCACAGGCTACATGTTATCATCATGAAAAAAAACCTAATTAGATCTGAATGAAGAATTCTTCATGCCCCGATTTCTTGATATATCCTTGCTACTTAATCCATTTAAACAACAAACCAGCATTTCCTTTAAATTCATTTTACAGGACTTAAAATGAATGCCCATCTTAGGGTGGTGATGAACCTTCTTCCTGAACTGCTAGTAACGCTCCTCCCACTATGTTTTTGGAACCCAGTGACAATGAAGGATTGGCAACATATTTCCAAGACAGAATACGGATCAGGCGGAGGCAAGCCTGCATATGATGGCATTCCAATTATATTTGCAACCCTTCTTGATACAAGAGATCATGGGTTTATGAAGTATGTGTAGGAAGGAATTGCAGATGGTTGTTTTATACTGAAGACAGACACAAAATGCTGGAGCAATCAGTGGGTCAGGCAGCAAGTAAAGGACTTGGTCACCTATTGCTGCCTGACCCACTGAGTTTCTCCAGTATTTTGTGTCTAACAATGGCTCTATGAGGGGCTATTCCAGTGGCCTTGGCATGTGGGTGGAAGAAATGCCAGCCACAGTGCACTAGAGGTAGAAGAAATGTCAAACAAATGTTTAGTCCTGGATAGTATCAAATTACTCGAGTCATGCTACATACGTCAAAACATCAGTTTTACTCTGATCTACTGGTAATAGAAGTGTTACATCTCTCGATTACTCACTAATTTATTATTCGGCATTTATATTGCCAGGAATTTCAACTTGGCCAGCTAGCACTTCAATTTTTAATACACCATGCTGATCCCACCAGGTGTCTATGTATTGCTAAATGAACCAACATTGATTCTGTGGCATGACAGTATTGGTCAGGCAACAGTAATGTTGGGCCATGAGTTTATAGATTGCAATTGAAAACTATTCTTCCGCAGTTGCTGGTAGACCAGTCTGTTTCATGGATACCCAGTTCTGTTCTGAATCTATCATGGTGCTGTGAAAATGGGATTTTGTGGTTGGTGTGTCCTTGTGCATATGGTAAAATTCACAAAATAGATCTTAAAAATGTTTACAAAATACTATCACATCATGCTTTGAATAAATATCAACAGTTATCCAAAGTTTATTTGCATTTTGCAGACTTTAATCAGTGACCCCATATCTGGTTAGTCCACATTGAAACTGAAATGTAAATTTTCTGCATTGTTTTTGTAGCAAACTCTTTTATTATAAATGATTGCAGGACAGAGTACAATTGTGTTTTGATCTATGGCTAGCACATTTTCACATACTGTAGCTTGCAGCCACCCAAATTCAAATTAAACTACAATATTAACATGGCATACTTACACACAGACTGGGGACAAGGCTGGAAAGGTTGACGTGACGTGGTGCAAACATATGCAACTGCTGGAGGCAGGAGATGGCTTGTGTCTGTACAAGACAGTCAGGGTTGTCCTGCATCACTGCACAGCCAACTAGGCAGCAGGTTCTTAACAAGGGGACAGCTTTGCTGTTGCCTAAGAATTAAATAGGCATACATTTTAATTTCAAACTACATGTTTACATTAAACAAATGTAGAGCAGTAGAGCACAAGCACAGCCCATAATGCCTGTGGCGAACATGACAAAACTATCACTTATCTACCTGCATATAATCCATATCTCTCCATTCCCTACCTCCAGTTTTTTTTTTGTAATTAATGTAGTGAACAAAAATATGATACTCGGTTTACAAAGCCGATATTTATTTTACAGTACTGACTCTCAACATCATCTCTTTTGATTCTAGTGCCACTTCAGTTCTGAAATTTCTAGTCTAAAAACCAGTTCTGATAAGCATCAACTTTCTCCAGTCCAGACAAAGTGTAGAAACAAGGAACTACAGATGCTGGTTTACAAAGAAAGACACAAAGGGCTGGAGTAACTCAGCAGGTCAAGCAGTATTCCCGGAGAACATGGACAAATGACGTTACGGGTCCCGAGTTACTCCAGTTCTTACAGTCCAGACTAATGTGATTATTTCAGGTATCCATCAGAAACTTTATTTTCTTACCACTGATTCCATACCTTGCTCTGAGACTGTCCAAAATTAAATTAGATTGCTTGCAACCCTGGTGCTATTTATGACCACTTTTCTGTGCCATGACTAAGACTACACTTTTCCCATCCTATGGCATGTTCCAACTCTTCACCTGCACCAGAACATCCAATGCCAAAATCTTCATCCATGTCTTTATTAATTCTGGTTCCTTACCGGGTCAGCTTCCGATCTTCTCTCAAATACAAAATTATGCTCTTCTTAAATTGTTACCAACATTTAGTTAACTTGGTCACAAGCATGTCAGGGTTTGCCGACCAGCCATGGTTCCTGTTCAAAGAACGCCTGAGATTTTAAATCGTAACACTTGATGAAAATTTTCTTTTTGACCGTGCCATTGCAATCTCTTCCTTTTCTACAACCCTGCAACCTACTAATTATGGTCTATGGCATATATTCTAATGTAATAGCTCTAAAAGTAGCCTCAATGTTTTCATTTGCCTAGGCCTATCCTCAGGACTTCTTTTCTTCAGCCTCATGCCCTCTCTACCCATTTCCTCATTTGAGATGCACCGTAACACCACCTAGTTTTTGATTGAGTGTGATGACTCTTCTTGTGGCTTGGTATCAAATTCTTTCAACTTTTGTGTTTGATAAGCAGCAGCAGAAGCCTCAATATATTACAGCAATTATGTGAATGTACATTATAATGCATTTTTAGGTGCAAGACAATTAGCCAACAACCGAGCAAAATTTGTATTTTAATAAGCAAAACCTTTGGTTGGAACAGCTTTGCACGATGCAATGCTGTACACAATGATAAATTTTGGTCTACCAGAGTTATATTCAAACTAAAAGTCAACTAATATTTTGTTTCCACAGGACTTTATGTTGAAGGCCTCAAGGTCAACACTGAAGAAAGACACAATAGCAAGGTAGACCAGATGTCACGCTTATCTCCCCTAATAATCCCCTAATAACTAAATCCACCATTAAAAATATTTGTTCAACTTACCTTTAGCTCCTTATGTAGGAAGACTTCTAACCTGATATCCACTCAAAACTATAACCTCCTAGTTAAAAATTGCAGAAATGGTAATTTCCTAATTCCCTAAACTGACAATTGAAAATATATTCTTCTTAGGAAATAATAATCACAAAATAAATTAAACAAAAATACAAAATTAATATTTCAAATGACAAAATTTCAAATCATCATAATATTTCACCACCAGTATGTATATTTCTAGTATGTTTTTGAACCAGCTGATTGAGGTTAATTTTTACTTTCTAGAAACACATTACCTTGTAATTCTGGTCCCAGTGTGGTAATAAGCGCATTCAAACAGCGGCCCAAACTTTGATGAACCTCTGAATGAGATGGAGGTACACTCAGAAGCAGCAGTGAGACAAGAGATAGACTTGATTCCACATGGGTGTTATACATTTGACCACTGGAATCTATTAACAATGACAAAGAGTGCAATGCCCAGGTCTGCAAATGAGGACAAAACAAAATTACAACTCTCAGCATTGTTTCTTTGAATAATAATTTTTATTTCCATAGCTAAATGCATTCATAAAATGAATGAATTAATAAAATTGTTTTTTTTAAATAAACCTGCTAAAAAAAACCTGACCCATTTACCTCATTGGAGACCTTTGAACTATCTTTAATCAGACTTTATCTTGTACTAAATGTTGTACCCTTTATCCGTGCACTGTGAATGGCATGATTGTATTCATGTATACATTTTGTATTCACTTTCTTCGATCAGATAGCATGCAAACAAAAGCATTTCACTGTAACTCAGTACGTGCCAGTAATAAACTAAACTACATTTACATGGAATTAACAAGTGATGAATCGATGGAGCTTCTTGCATCAGATGCGGAAGCCAATATTATTTACCTTTCCTGACACATGTAGGAATATTTATTTTCAGTACAATTTAATGCAATTAGACCACACATCTGCATTATCTGCATTGAAGGGTAGGCCCGAAATGTCACCTATTCCTTTTCTCCAGAGATGCTGTTTGACCCACTGAGTTACTCCAGCTTTTTGTGTCTATCTTCTGCATTATCATTTTTGCATAACAGCCCAATCAATATCTACATTAGTTCTTCCTTAATTAGATCTGAATGATGCATCTTTTAGCCTTTCTAGCTGAAATCCATGCCTGCTGACATTTCTGAAATGAAATGATATCTCCTTAAATGTCTGTCACAGCTCATCGGCCACCTTATCCTTCCATCTATTCCCCAGTCCACGTTAGCCAACTCCTGCACCTATACCAGTGCAACTGGCTTAATTTAAGTTCAGGACACCGGTTTCAGACCCATTCTCTCACCAAACAAAATGTGAAATTCTACCATGTCAGGATCACTCTTTCTGCGGTGATTGTTTAAGATGTGATTATTGATAAACCTGTCTCAATCGCACAAAATCTGATCTAAAATAGCTTAATCATTGGTTGATTTTTCACTGTTTTGTTCTAAGAAACCATCCCTGATGCAACATCAATTCACCCTCATGGGTACCTTTGCTAATTTGATTTGTCCAAACGACATGATGATTAAAATCACTGTGATTACTGCAGTATGTTTCATACATTGACAACAATCATAATCCTGTATTGTCTTTCCACTGACTGGTGAGCACGCAACAAAAGCTTTTCACTGTACCTCGGTACATGTGATAATAAACTAAACTAAACTAAAAGGCTTCATTGTAGCACTCTGTATTTTCTCCTCTCATTTGTTAATGGGGAACGTACCCGAGTTTACTCCATTTAGACTGGTACCCAACTGCACCATGAATTGAAATCACATTTCACTTAAATCCTGATAATTTTTACATTAATGATTTGACATTCAAGACTTCATTACTTTGCACTGTGAAATATAATTCTGTTTCAAGCAGTAAAGCAATTATTCTTGTGTGCCCGTTTTAGTTAAACTTGGTTTAATCTAATCTTGGTGAACCAATGAATAAAACAGTAAATAAAGGTAAAGTATTTGGACAGCACAGTGGTGCAACGGTAGAGTTGCAGACACATGGCACCAGAGACCCGGGTTTGATCCCGACATCAGGTGCTGTCTGCACAGAGTTTGTACAATCTCCCTGTGACCATGTGGGTTTTCTCCGGGTGTTCCAGCTTCCTCCCAGATTCGAAAAGATGTACAGGCTTGTAGGTTAATTTGATTCAGTAAATTGTCCCTAGTATGTAGGATAGTGCTAGTGTATGTGGTGATTGCTGGTTGGCGCAGACTCGGTGGGACATAGAGTCGGTTTCCATGCTGTAACACTAAAGTCTACAGTAAAGTCTTAAGTATTTAGAATCTGGCAATTGTACAAGGAAAAATCTGTTCAGACAGTTTGTGCTGTTGAAATCCATTTCGACAACAATGTTAAAAATATTGTTCAATTTCAAGCTGGTTCAAAGTAACAAATTAGAAATCACGACAATCAATTTTTTTTAACAGTAACATCATTACCTGGTAACACTATTCCACAGTACTAATTTTCACTTTGTACTATCACCAGTTATACTTATGTATAGTATGATTTAACTGGATAGCATGCAAACAAATCTCGGTACACGTGACAATAAACCGATACCAATACTAAGACTTGAGCATTAAAGCTACTCCAGTCAAACATTAGAATAAAAAGGAGGATTTTTAAACAATATAATGCTCATGACTTCATATTCCAAAAAATATACTACCTGAACCTCAGGGGAGGTGCTATCTTGAGACAAAGTATGAAGGATATTGACACAGGCATTGAGATGTTGGCATGAACCAATTCCTCCTAAATATCTGTAAAGAGAACCTAGGGCCATCGAGTGTCCTGTGCGTGAAACCACATCCCTTGCAGATTTCAACCTGAGGTTAAAATAAAAAGTAATACAAACTAAGCTTCTTTTCACAAATTCTCCACCGAAAGTGACATTTGATGTTACCTGGAAGGTAATAGCCACCTAAACAAAAATACAAAAAAATGACATCAAATGCTGGTTATTAACAGGTCAGCAATTGGACTACACAACAATAAATTAAACTAAAATAAACTATATTACTCAGGACATTAATTAGAGAAATCCCAATTCCAATGGGTTATTAAAACTGATCTAGCATGCATAAATGGGGATTCAAGTTCAACATGAAAAAAATTGTATTGAACAATTGCAGGCTTTCAAAATGGAAATGCTGCTTATGATGGGACTTGGAAAGGAACATTTAATTGAGATTCTGGCAAAACAAAAAATTAATAGAAATACCATTTGGAGTAAAATATTGTTAAGCTGGAAAAGTGCAGAGAAGATTTACGAGGATGTTGCCAGGATTTGATGGCCTGAGCTATAGGGAGAGGTTGGACAGGCTAGGATTTTATTCCTTGAAGCACAGGACTATAAGTTTTCACATCTATAGTTGTTCAGAGGCTAATATCCTGCAATAATGTGGCACAGTGGCGCAGCGGTAGAGCTGCTGCCTCACAGCACCAGAGACCAGAGTTCGATCCTGACCTCCAGTGCTGACTGTGTAGAGTTTGCAGGTGCACCCTGTGACTACATGGGGTTTCCTCCCACATCCCAGAGACGTGAGGGTTTGTAGGTTAATTGGCCTCTGTAAATTGTCCCTCGTGTGTATTGGGATATCTAGTGTGAACGGCGATCAATGATGGGCGTGGACTCGGTGGGCCGAATGGCCGGTTTCCATGCTGTATCTCTAAATTAAACTCAAACGGAAGATTAATTTATTTAAATGTACTCACTTTTCAAAGCTCATCTGTGACAGTCTGGCAGTGAAGGCACTGTCTGCTGCCACCTGTGCCAGTCTGGCCAGGGTCTCTGCTGCAGCACATCTCAAAAGAATATTAGCACTTTCCAAGGAATGCATGACAAGAGTCAGAGCAGGTCTTCTTACCTCTTCTGGGCCCAAGCTGCCTTTCATACATGCTAACCGCTGGAAAATAAAATCATAGAATAGTGTGCATCATTAAAACATATTTACATAAACTCTTCAACATGAACATTCAATTTGACCGAAACAAAAGCATTTAATTGACACCTTTTACATCCAATGGATGTGCATAGTTCACCCTAATGTGCCTCAGTGATCACCCCTACAGTAGTTCTATCCAACACACTAGGGACAATTTAAGCAGCTAATTAACCTGCACATCCTTGGAGTGTGGGAGGAAACCAAAGCGCCCGGGGAAAACCCACGCAGTCACAGGGGGAACGTAGAAACTCCGTACAGAAAGCACCCTTGGTCAGGATCTCTGGCACTGTAAGACTGTAACTCTACAGCTCCGCCACTGTGCTGCCTCAGAAACCAAACCACTTTAAAGTCAATGAAGTTATCAAGAGTAGTCCCCAATGCAATATTGTAAACAGGACCAGCAGCCGCCTGTATGCACCAAGGGCACACAAGTCGACATGTAGCAATTGCCACTTTGACTTAGTTTTGTTGATACTTGTTAATGGGTAAATCTCAAATTGAACACCAGAGAACTTTGTGAATACAGGCACGATATTTTGCACATCCATCTGATTTAGCAGGTGTATATTCATTGCCAATCACTCATGCACAGAAATGGCAGGCTAGGGGCATGCGTGCCTTTGGAGAATAACCCAAATTCACAAGGGTCTGATACAGACAAAAGATACAGTTGATGCACAAACAAACAAATAATTAAAGAACTAATATCAGTCAATGAAAGAAATGTGTTATAAAAGTTGGCATTATTTATACGCTACCTTGAACAGTAACGTAAAGAAAATGATTTAGATTAATATTTCAGTTGTATCAATCTTTTAGAAAGCCCAGTCTGATAGAGTATTTAACTGACAAATAGCTGTAAATTGTTGCCTGGAGAGAGGGAAAATGGGGTGGAAGATTGCAACCTTCACGTGGTCCGCCCTGTTTTGACTAATGTAATCAACTCGACGTGCACAAATGGAAGATCAAATAGAACAAGTTGTCCCACAACTTTAGGCTGTGCACGCCACACAATAGAAGAAGAGAGAGAATCATTGCTTGAAATAGAAATAAAACTTAATGCTAAGAATTACTTTCTCAAAGTAGTTCCAATTCATTTAAATGAAACAGTCAATAAAAATGCCTCATATTGCAAACTTAAAAGTACAACAGTGCGCTAACTCAATGTCAACTGTACATTTCTTGCATTCTACATTGTTTTGTTTCAAAGTTGCAAAGTGAAATACCCTTTCCACGTCTCTACTGAGCATTGCCTGCAGTAACGTAGATTTAGTGCCTCATTTTAGGTAAATCCAGATTAGAAGACCACTTAACATCTATCAGTTTAATGATGATTCCTAATTACACACTAATTTTAACAATTCTTGTCAAAGACAGAGTGCTTGGGGTCGGTTACATGTCTGTGGTAATATATATTCTCTGCATGTAAAACAACAGATTTTATTCCATCAGCTTGAATTTGATTCAACCAAAACTTTCATCATTTCACATCTGTTAACAACTCTAGCTGTTCATTATCTGAAATGAACATTATGAAAACAGTCCATTTACCTTCAATCCGCAGCAGAACGCAGCAAAAACATTGATCTGTTGCTTTGATCCTTTAGCATGCTTTAAGGATTCTGTAAATTGCTCCAAAATCTGTGCTCTTAAGGGAAGATAAATGGTTAAAAGTTTGATTAAATTCTGGAACTATTGCCTGTAGATTGTAGAAAAGGCACAACTCAAATAAAAATCTTTACTTCTAAAATTATATTTTGTGCTATGAATATGTCATTTATATTCTTGACTGTTATAGAAAGGTAACATATTTTACAAAGAAACATTTAAAAGATTGTTAAAAATTAATGGACAAACAAAAATTTCTAATTAAGCACAACAAATTAACTATTAAGATAGTTAGGCAAAATGATGTACAAACAAATTTAAGCTGAAATGCACAAATGAAAAAATGTTGTTCAAAACTTCCTTTCCATTCACTGCAACTCTACACTTTTCACACACAAAATTCTGAAAACCCCAAATACTGCATATGTTTGTAACATTTATCACTATGCATTTGCCATTAAATATAAACAGGGCCAAAGTAAAATGAGAACTCTTTTGCAAACTGACATGCAGAAGCAGCTAAATTAAAGAAATAAAAATAAGCCAATGACTTTAATAGTGAATATTAAAAACAATATACCCGACCCCACACCTGCAACAAGCAAAGCCAAAATGTAAATGCTGGAAATCATCACCTGTGATTAACATCCAGATAAGGGAATATCACCCCAAAAAGTTCTCCTGCAGCTCTGACCACCGACAAGACTGGAGGAAGAGGAGCAGGAACAAATTCCCCATCTGCTAATCTTTCATAGATGCTAAACGGATCATGTTCAAGGCTGCCACCTCCCAAAATGCCACCCAGCTTTAACTGTTAAAAACATAATGGATAATTTTAATCAAATCCACAAAACACAATGCACGACAAGTAAATACAACTTTAACTGAAGGAGTCACAAAGTGCTGGCGTTGTTTTTACTCTTGATTGAATATCGAAAATTAATGTTAACTTGAAATTCAGCTGAAGGAGGTCCATGGTGCACCAAACCTTCCCACATTAGGGCTACAAATGTGGATTAAAAAAAAAAATTGGGATTTCCATTCTACATTAATTCAACTAATTTCTGATGTGAACAAAACAACTTAATCCCCACCGATTACACTGAGAGTATCTGTTCAATCATCATGTTAAATGTTTGTCAAATACAAAAGCATAGAGAAAACATTTGTTACAAAGGCAAGACTCTTCTCAAAGAATCACAGAGTGCGTTTTAGCTTAAAAGCTAAAATGCCTACAGGGTCCCAATCTTGTCTTATTAATTCTATTTCATAGAAACAATTCAAATGTGAACATGGATTATGGGATTGACTTCGAGTGTGCTCTTGTAATTTTATCCAAATTAAAGGTGCCAATCCACGAATTGCCGAAAATAAAAATAATTGGTAATGGACTTGTATAACGTACTGTTCTCATCAGAAAATAGGGATATTAATACGACGGCCACATGGCTAAATCACATATTCACATGGCATGATGTAGGCTGCATAGTTAATTGAAACTGATTATTGGTTTTAGGAATATCAAAGCTTAATTAAACATCTTATAAATCTCAATATCTTTGGCTTTTTCCACACTAAATTTACCCAAATAAATTCCAAGAAAACCAAAATATTTAAAGTAACCTTTCCAAATAATTTGTGCATATGCATGATCAAAGAATTCAAAACCTGACTGAAATATTTTAAGGTTTGCATTTTTATACAATACCTGCTCCTCGATGAATCGATGATCAGTTTCCTGTAACCAGGCTCCAAGTAATTGAGCATCATCCTGGTGACAGAGCGATGGAAGCAAGAAAGTAGCAGGAACTGACTGATTATCAGCCAGAGTCAGGTCAGCAATTAGTTCTTTCAGAACAGAATTAAAACACCCTGTAGGTATTAAAAAAACAAACCATCTTTACGTCAGTTCATTTGCAGCTGCAAATGTAATTTGATACATAAACCACACTCAAAATGTCACTATTAATATGTCATACATTTCAAACTTTTGCACATTTAAATAATTGAATCAAAATATCATTATCTTTTGCACAAAAGTAGATTGCAAATTACCAATAATTGAGACAGGAGAGACTGCAGATGTTGACAACTAAAGGGTGATTAATATGTTCAAATAACATGACTATGGGACATGCCCGGCAGATCACGCTGGAATCACGGTAAGACAGAAACTTCACCAATATCACCGAAGGATACTTAGAGCAGAAATGGTCAGTTCTGATGGAGATGTACAATTAACATGACAAGCTACTGGAAGGTCACGGTCACCCCTACAGGCTGAACACAGGCAATGCACAATGTCGTCACCCAATCTGTATTTTGTTTCATCATTGTAGAGGAGATCAAATTGTGAATGCTGAATATTTTAACCTGGACAGAGCAAAAGCAATTGTATTGCTGCTTTACTTGTATGAACAGTTTAGCTCTCTGGATTGTGGGAAGGGAAAGCATCTCCTCCTCTCCCTCGCATGCCACTTAATCCCATTGAAAGCATGAATGTGCAGCAGCTGATACAACAGCATTTATTTATTTGCACCTACCTTCATAAGTCTTGGGTGGCAGCAAAGCCAAAATCTCATACAACCGTTGTTTATATAGAATTGATGCAGTTTTCAATGGAGCTCCATAGGATTTGTTAAGTGAGGGCAGTCTAAAATGCAATAAATAAATAAATCATTTTGCCTCTGGACATGACAAACCAACAATATACTTGTATTTCTTTCAATTTAATGTGCTTCAGTTGTTGTTCTCAATGTTTTGTCCACTGTGGTTGAGAAATCAAATCCAGATTATGTAAAGATTTTGTTGTCCCTATTTTATCCTGAACTAGTTTCCAGTTTCCTTCCCACTCTAACCTCTCATGTTTCAATGAAATCTTAATTAAGCTCAAGGAACAACACATTATCCTCCAATTAGACACGTTAAAATCGTGTGTTGCAGCTGTATTTTATATTACACTGTTGAATCATTACATTTTGAATTCCACGAATAAGTGATTTCCTCCTCCAAAAAATGTCACAGAAAAATGTAAACCCTTCCGTCAATGCAAGAAGCATTGAATCAGATGTGCAGATATGGTATCCAGGTGGAGGGAAGGAACTTTATTACAGCTCCATAGACCCGGTTTCGATCCTGACTACGGGTGCTGCTGTCTGTACAGAGTTTGTACATTTTCCCAGATTCTACTGGTTTTCTCCAGGTGCTCCGGTTTCCTCACACACTCCGAAGACGTACAGGTTTGTAGGTTAATTGGTTTCGGCAAATTGTAAATTGTTCCTAGTGTGTAGGACAGTTCTGGTGTACGGGGTGATCGTTGGTCGGCGTGGACTCGGTGGGCAAAGGGCCTGCTCCCCCGCTGTTAATCACTTAATTATTTATAATAACCCATTTGATGAATCATTTCACCAGTTACCTCAACCTTAATTTTACAACCAAAACATTGCAACTTAATATTTAAACAATGCAAATACCTTGATCAATGGTTAGTTAACCAGATAATACAACTTACTCTGTTGATAAAGCCACAGCAGACTTAAGTGGTGGAAGAAGTCTCTCAATTACATCATCAGAAAACAGATCTCCACAGTGTAAAACAAAACTTTTCATTGCTTGAAGGGAAAAGAGACCAGAAAAATTACCACAAAGCCAATTTAAAAGCCTTGAAATAACTATTTTTAAAACATTTATTGCAAATAGAAAACCTACAAAGATAAACAAATATTTTTTATGATCACATATTTTACAACAGAACAGGTATGATCAATTCCAACTTTAGTCATTGAAGGGTCTCGACACGAGATGTCACCTATCCACGTTGTCCAGGGATGCTGCCTGACCCGTTGAATTACTCTAGCACTTTAGATATCTTTGTTTTTGCAAACCAACATCTATAGTTTCTTGTTTGTACTTATAAAATGCCACTTTTTTTCCCCTCAAAAAAAGTAGCATGCAATGAATTGTCTTTAAATTTTTCATTAAAAACTTAAGGTCGAGGTTGAGGGTGTTTTGAGCGGTTACCTAGAATTAGATAATTCAATGTTCATACTGATGAGTTGTAAGCTACTCAAGCGGAATATGAGGTGCTGTTACTCCAATTAGTGTGTGGCCTCACTCTAGGAATGTTGGCGGCCCAGGATAGAAAGATTAGTGTGGGAATGGGAATTAAAATGGTTAGCAACTGGGAGATGCACTGAGCCTTAGCTCAAGTGTTCAATGAAACAGTCACCATGTCTAAGTTTGGTCTTGCCGATGTACACATCAGGAACATCAGATGCAGTAGATGAAGTTGATGGGGATGTGCGTGAACCTCTGTCTCACCTTTAAGGACTGCTGTGGTCACTGTATGGATGTGAGGGAGGAGGTAGAGGGACAGGAGTTAGATCTCCTGCAGTTGCAGGGGAAATTACCTGGGGAGGTGATGATTTGAGAAAGGATGAGTGAACCAAGGAATTGTGGAGGGAGTGGTCTCTGCAGAAGGCGGAAAGGAGTTGAGATGGGAAGATGTGACTAGTGGAGGGATCATGTTCAAGGTGACGGAAACGGCAGAGGATGTGTTGGATGCGGAGGCTGATGGGGAGAAAGGCGAGGACCAAGGAAACTATGTCCTTTTTGCATCTGGGGTGAGGGGGGAGCGAGAGCAGAACTACAGCACACAGGGGAGACAATTACACGTCCCATCTATGACAGAAGGGGAGAAACCACTTTCACTGTCTTACCACACAGAGCACCTGACCGTTCTTCCAATGTCACCTGCCATGTGAAGCAGTCCCCTCGATTTATCTCAGTTTCCAAGTCCTTTGGGGATTGTGGAAACACACTTTTCCAAAGCAAAATAATTTTTGCCAGATGGTGGTGAATGACTGCTGGACCTGAAATCACAAAATGATTTGAAAATCGTTATTGCTTTGACATTTACAAGCACGAGGTTATTAAGCAGTATTCATGCCAAAATAAAAATCTAAAATGCAAATAATAAAATTTGTTGCATGGTTTTAAACATGCCAAAAAAAAAATCAAATTTACACTTTTTTATAATCCCAGTTGAAAGTACCATTTATAAACTACCTACAAATTTGCACCTTCAATAAAATATGAAATATTGTTTGCGTTTTATCAAAAAGACTTGGGAAATAAATGCTCTCATGATTATGTTCTAAGCATCGAGGCACAGAAGTCAAACAGCCTTTTTGTTGCGTGTATATGACCACACAATTCATAGTAACTTAAAACTCTTATACTGATTATACAAATGACTGAAATGTCTAGTATTGTAATAAATGGCACCCTCAGCTGGAATTGTGAAACCAGTATATATTTCATTTGTTTCATATTGCTACCATCTTCTTATGTAATATAATTTACTATTGGCAGATTAGTTTTTAATTTGGTGAAAAGTACTACTTCACAATCTTATCCATTGTTTCTTCATTCTTATGTGCTATAAATTTTCAAAGTAAAAAGAGGAATGCAGGTTTAGAGATTGGGTGGCTGATTGAAGGAAGAAAATGGTCACTTCTTTAAAATTGATGTTTGAGAATGTTGTTTGTTCAAATATAAATTTTAGTCTCCCATACCTTGATATTTTGAATCAAAATATCTGCAATCACAAGCTAATAAACATTACTAATTGTTATAGCATAGAGTTAGCTAGTTTGAAGATTTATCTTGTAACCATTACCCCTTACTCTCTTTAATTCCGCAAATTATTTGAAATGAAGAACTGATCCAATTCCCTTTTCTCTTTTAACGGTATGAACACTGAAATCTCCAACTTTAGGCAACCTCCTCAAAACTCTCCTTTTTGTCCCCCATCTATCCCTTCCCTTCACCTCTACCTACACTCCTAAACGATTCACACCTCATCAATCCTATACAACTACGATAGCTACAGAAGCTAGAATCCAGCTACACAACTCTCTTAAGAAGGGTCTCGACCCGAAACGTCACCCATTCCTTCTATCCAGAGATGCTGCCTGATGCGCTGAGTTACTCCAGCAATTTGTGTCTACCTTTGATTTAAACCAGCATCTGCAGTTCTTTCCTACACTCTTAAAGGCCTGTCCTACAAGCATGCAACTCCATGCGATGACCGCAAACTAATGTGGTCGCTTGAGCCGTCCGGCGTCGCGGGGCCGGTCCCACTTCGATCGCCGGAGCCGTGCGGAATTGTGCGGAGTTCGTCCCGACATCGCGCGGGGCTCTGAAAAACTGACTATGTTCAAAAATTCCGCGCGGCAACGGCTTGTTGGCTCGCAGTCGCCTCGACACATTACACACCGCCTCGACATCGTGCCTCCGTGAACCTATCTGTAGGTGCCTCCGTGACCCTCTATGTGTGTGGCTCCGTGGCCCTCTGTATGTGTGCCTCTGTGCCCCTCTCTGTCCTGGCGAACTTACCTTAAGACTTCGCTCCAAGTTTGCCTCACTTTGCGCCACGTTGCACCACTCACCCGACCTCCGCGCGGCCCTCGCTGCCAGTTTGGTCGCGCTTGCCGCATGCAGGCGCATGCTGGTGGGAACGGCCTTGTACAGGGGATCACCCGACCTCCGCGCGGCCCCCGCTACTAGTTTGATCGCGCTCATCGCATGGAGTCGGATGCTGGTAGGACAGGCCCTTTATCCTTTTGTTGTGGGTGTGTTCATCTCTAGCTTTCATCCAACTATCTGCCTATCCCCTTTGAAGGAGCTAATTTACTGTCAATATCCCCAGAATCACTATATCTTTAACAGTCCTAAATTAGAAGTTTTTTTACAATCACTATACATGTGGTGAACAACCTTACCTAGCGTCATAAGTGCAGAAATCAGAAGCCAACCAGCCTGCGTGCGTTGAACTGAGAGCCGACTGTTTTGGACTGCTGATCGTAAAATCTCCTCTGCTCGAGTCATAATCAACTTGAACACAAATTTATAACAGGACATAAATATGCATAAGCAAGAATAAACCCAACTTGGAAAAACAGTGCAGCGCTACCAATAACATAAGGCAAATGCTCATTAATGGCTTTCACAGTTAAAGGCTCAAGTAAATGACAAGAGCATCCTCTTGAACAAAGGAAACAAAAGATGGAACCTAGCATTTCCAATGTTACACCAGATGAACAATGTTACAGAAAGATGAGGTTGTGGAACTCCATTCATTACACACCAACACAAGTTTTGACAACATACCCATAATGCAAAGTGGTGCTACTTTAGAAATACAACGTGGAAACAGGCCCTTTGGCCCAAGTCGGAGCTGACCAGCACCCTTCACCCGCACACTAGTCTATCCTACAATTAGGGATAAATTACAGAAGCCAATTAACCTACAAACCTGCACATCTTCAGAATATGGGAAGAAACCAGAGCACACAGAGAAAACATGGTCATACGATTCTCTCCAACCTCTTACTATTTATATCATTGACATCATTGATAGCCTCAACCACATTAATAGTTTACAGGTTTCTGAATCCCAATCGGTTAATTTTCACCGTGGGTGTTCCTAGCCTTTATAACTCCAACCACCAATTATCCATAAGTGTATGGTTGTCCATCACACTTGCACATCTATCTTACCCATAAGACCATAAGATACAGGAGCAGATTTAGGCCATTCAGACCATCAAGTCTAGTCCACCACTGGATCATCAAACCACCAAACATAATGTTAGCATTTATTTCAAAAGGACTAGAATACAAAAACTGGGATGTAATGCTGAGGCTCTATAAAGAGCTGGTCAGGCCACATTTGGAATATTGTGAGCAACTTTGGGCCCCATATCTGAGGAAGAATGTGCTGGCTCTGGAAAGGGTCCAGAGGAGGTTTACGAGAATGATCCCAGGAATGAGTGGGTTAACATATGATGAGCATTTGACAGCACTGGGTCTCTATTTGCTGGAGTTTAGTAGGATGAGGGGGGACCTCATAGAAACGTACTGAATAGTGAAAGGCCTGGAAAGAGTGGATGTGGAGAGAATGTTTCCACTAGTGGGAGAATCTAGGACCAAAGGACATAGCTTCAGAATTTAAAGAAGTTCACTTTGGAAGGAGGAGCAATTTCAGAGGGTGGTGAATCTGTGGAATTCTTTGCCACAAAGGGCTGTGGAGGTCAAGCCAATTGATACTTTTAAGGCAGAAATAGATAGATTCTTGATTAGTACAGGTGTCAGGGGTTATGGGTAGAAGGTAGGAGAATGGAGTTGGGAGGGAGAGATAGATCAGCCATGATTGAATGGCTGATCTGACTTGATGGGCCAAACGGCTTAATTCTACTCCTATCACCGACTAACTTATGAACTTATCTTGGCTGATATATGTTTTGCTCTCAAACTCATTCACCTGCCTTCTTCTCCCTGTAACCTTTGAAGCCCTTTATAATCATGAACCCATTAATCTCCACCTTAAAAATACCGAATGACATGGCCTCCATGTGGCAATAAATTCAACAGATTCTGGCTAAAGAAATTCTTTCTCATCTTCATTCTAGAGGTACATCCTTTTATTCCAACACTGGTCCTCTGGTCCCAAACTCTCCCACTACTAGAAACATCCTCTATCTAAGCCTTTCATTATTCAGTTAGTTTCAATGAGATTCCCCCCCCCCCCCCCTTCTTAACTCTGGCGAGTACAGGCCCAGAGCCATCAAATGTTAACTCAATTATCCCCAGGATCATTCTTGTTACCAATTATGGTTCGAAGGCATCTTGATTCTTCCTTGAATGGAGACCCAACAAGTAATTTTCTGGAAACATCATTCTTCCTCAAGTGTCAACATCGCCATTTTGTCACTCAGTGAACATTGGTCTCAGTAATAATCATCAACATAAATATTGTTCTCGCCGCGCCTCCCAGCTCTCTGCAATTTAAACCATGCTCTATTTCCAAGTTATACTAGTTTTGGTGAAAGGTTTTCAACCCAAGATATTAACTCTCTCCATTGATGCTCCATTGTGCAGGCTACTTCAAAAATTCGCTTTTCCCATTTTTATATTACATATGGAAATATGGTTAAAATGCAAATCTGGATTTAAAAGGCAATATATTTTTATTCAACAGTCTTGACTGGAATTATTATACATATTTCTACACATTTATAATTTTTCATCTAAGAATATTAGCAAAATCATCACCTTTCCTTTCCCATGAGGAATACCCAATGGGCAATGTTGCACTGCTCCCAACAGCGCTGCTATTGCAAAACTGTAGCCAGATACTGCTTCTGGAGATGATCGGAGAGCATTTAGACGTTCAATGCAACGATCCAACAAAGGAGAAATCTTGAATGGCAATGCTACTGCAAAACAACGCAGACACCAAGCTGCAGCTAGTCTTGCAGAAAGACTTGGATGAAGCAGCATTGAAAAAACTTTGTCCAATAGACCTGACAGAAGAGGAGAGCGTATTTAAGCAACAATGCACAAAGGTGAGTTAAGAGTCATAGTCATACAGTGTGGAAACAGGCCTTTCGGCCCAACTTGCCCACGTCGGCCAACAGCCCCCATCTACACCAGTCACACCTGCCTGTATTTGGTGAATGCGAGTTGGCATTTACATTTACAAACATGATATTTTCTTCAACACCAGATCGCTACTGAAGCATTCCATTATTCTCTAGGTTGCCTTCTAAGTGATTTTTAAACATCTGAATGATTGCATTGTAGCAATGCAAAACAATGCAATGCAAGGCACATTTGAGGAAAATCAATCATCCATCAGGAACTTAACCACTAGGCGTACTCCTCCTTCTATACGTACAGGTCTTCCGACATATTCTCCTAACTTCCAATTCATCCTGGATAATTCCAGAGTTTTTTACACCTTTGCTATCATCCTGGGAAGACCTCCGTGGAATGCCCCAAGCATTCTGGGTGAAGAAAATGCATCATAATAACAGATATTTACCACATTCTATCAATATTTAAATGTCCTCTATTAAGCAATGATACATAGTCTCATAAGTCATAGGAGCAGAATTAGGCCATTCAGCCCACGTGAGTACACGTCTTGTACTTTATGAGAAAATCAAGCTTTGTCAACAGCATGATTGTCTGATGTTTAGTCCCCACATATAATAAGTGTTGCATCATTACACAATTGTATAATAAATCTTGTTTTACTTAAGCAGCTGAGGTCTGTAATTTTTAAATTGAACTATTTCAATTTGTTAACAAACCAAAAACAGCCACAGAGTTTTAGATCAAACATTACCTGTGGTGGAATCAAGAAGCAGTGGGGCAGCAGTAGAATCAAGACCCTGAATTAGACTGCCCAATTCTTGAAGGGCACAGACAAGTACATGCTGGCTGGCAGATATGTCCATCGTACCCACTTTAATCTCCACATTACTGTCACTCAGTGCAGCATCTGGCAATTAAAATTAAGATTATTCAGCTGCAACAGATACATCAAGCAAAAATGCAGCTAATGCATTCAGAATTGAAGAATGGCAAAATGTCAGCATTAGGTAATTAAATAAACCCAAGAAGTCAGGCAAACCAGCGAACCTAAACTTCTGTGAAATTGGAATGGAATTAATTAATTCAAAATGCAAGTCAGTCCCATCTTCCATTCTTGAGAGGTATTGCGAAAGAGCATATGCCATTAAAATGTGCTATCTGAATTAGCTGCCTGTCCCTAATCTGTAACTCTTTACTGAGCAACAAAATAGAGCATGAGACTAAAAAAATACAATAATTTACCAACAAGTAGTGAAGAGAAACCTGGATAGACAAAAGTGCTGGAGTAACTCAGCGGGTCAGGCAGCATCTCTGGAGAAAAAGGATGAGTGACTTTTCGGGTCGGGACCCTTCTTCAGACTCAAAAAGGGCCCCGATTTGAATTACTCCAGCACTTTGTGACTATCTTCGGTACATACCAGCATCTGCAGTTACTATCCACACATTAAGAGAAACTTGAATATTCACACATGTACACAAGTAATATTTTACGATAAATTAATTCAGACGAGTCATAAAATAAAGATGCATCTGTTGAATTTTTTTTTGTATATATTTTTATTAGAGGCCATACGTATTACAAATAATATAATATTTTTTTCAGATATGCATATTTCCAAAATTATATGAGTACTACAAAGCCATATATATAAGCCTCAATTTTTTTAATAGTGAAGAGAAAAAAAAAGAGTAAAGAAAGAATAGATGTTTAATTTAAAAAGTGTGATTATAATTTTGATTATATGTGAGAAGAGAAAGAGAGAAAAAAAATAAAAAATAAAAACAAAAACAAAAAAAATGTAAAAATCCATATAACTAACAAACAATTATTATACTTAAAGATAGAAAAACAGTATACATCTTAACAATGAATGGAACAATTTCTAATAATATACATATAGAGACAAGTATATAAATCTCAGATTAAACATTTTCGTTTGATCTTACCACCGGGTACTTGTTGAGTTTCAATGCTGAGCCCAGCTACCCCTTCATATAATCAGTGAATGGAGACCATATTTGTTCAAAAAGCTCGTGTTTATCCATTAGGATAAACCTAATTCTCTCCAATTGCAACGTCTCCAACATTTCCACTGTCCACATTTTGATTGTAGGGGATAATGGTCCCTTCCAAAATTTTAATATTATTTTTTTTCCAATTATTAAACAATAATCAAGAAAATTTCTTTGATTTGCTGTTAATGTTTGATTTGAATCTAAAACACCAAATAGTATTATCTTTGGGTCAGGATTTAATGTGATCTTAAGAACTATAGAAATAATTTTAAAAATCTCAATCCAATAACTATTAAGTTTTGTACATATTACAAAACTATGAGTTAAATCAGCTTCTATGTGTTGACATTTATCACATAATGGTGATATATTAGGAAAAATTCTATTTAATTTCTTTTTTGAGTAATGTAATCTATGTAATACTTTGAATTGTATCAAAGTATGTCTGGCATTTAACGAACAACGATGTATTCGTTGTAAGCTTTCTTCCCAAAAATCTTTTAATATCGGTAAACCAGTTTCATTTTCCCATATTTGTCGAAATGATTCTGTTGTTGGTATTTCCCTGTCCAAAAGAATGTTATATATATATATATATATGCTATTAATTTCTCTGTATTTGGATGCTTATTAAGTACTTCATCCAGTAAACCTGGTTATCTATTTCTATAATCTTGCGTATTTGATTTGACATAATCTCTGATTTGTAAATATCTAAGTAAGTTATTTGCATGCAATCCATAAATCTCTCTCAACTCCTGAAATGAGAGAAATTTCCCATTCCTGTAAAGATGTTCTATCCTTATAATTCCTAATTTTTTCCAATGTCTAAACCCCACATCCAATGACGAGGGCTTAAACAGAGGATTATTCATAATTGGTAAACAAAGCGGCATAGTTTCTAAATGTAAAGTCTTAACTATTTGTTTCCAAATACGTATATTGCTTAAAATTATAGGATTATCCTTATATTTTTTTTTGTACCACCCTTGGAGCAAGGAGTATTGTACTTATATCAAAGAGTAAACAATCTTCCTTTTCTATTCTTAAACTGGGTCCTCTTCCATATGTACCAACCAAAAATTAATATTCTTAATCTGAACCGCCCAGAAGTAATATAGGAAATTAGGTAGTGCTAGTCCACCATTTATCTTAGACTTACATAAGTGTATTTTACTTATTCTGTGATTTTTATAATCCCAAATAAAGCTATTGACAATGAAATCAATTTTTTTAAATAAAGTTTTAGGAAGATATAGCGGGATGGCTTGAAATAAATATAGTAATTGTGGCAAAAAAAATCATTTTAATGGCATTTATTCTACCAATCATTGATATTGGTAATGTTTTCCAATATAAGATATTATTTTTTAGTTTATTTAGTAATTGGGGGAAATTTGATTTAAATAGAGAATTATAAGATTTTGGTACATTAATTCCAAGATATTTAACCATATAACAATTACAGCACGGAAACAGGCCATCTCGGTCCTTCAAGTCCGTGCCGAACAACTTTTTTCTCTTAGTCCCAACTGCCTGCACTCATACCATAATAACCCTCCATACCCTTCTCATCCATATGCCTATCCAATTTATTTTTAAATGATACCAACGAACCTGCCGCCACCACTTCCACTGGAAGCTCATTCCACACCGCTACCACTCTCTGAGTAAAGAAGTTCCCCCTCATGTTACCCCTAAACCTCTGTCCCTTAATTCTAAAGTCATGTCCTCTTGTTTGAATCTTCCCTATTCTCAAAGGGAAAAGCTTGTCCACATCAGCTCTGTCTATCCCTCTCATCATTTTAAAGTCCCCCCTTAACCTTCTGCGCTCCAGAGAATAAAGACCTAACTTATTCAACCTATCTCTGTAACTTAGCTGTTGAAACCCAGGCAACATTCTAGTAAATCGCCTTTGTACCCTCTCTATTTTGTTGACATCCTTCCTATAATTGGGCGACCAAAATTGTACACCATACTCCAGATTTGGTCTCACCAATGCCTTGTACAATATTAACATTACATCCCAGCTTCTATACTCAATGCTCTGAATTATAAAGGCTAGCATACCAAAAGCTTTCTTTACCACCCTATCTATATGAGATTCCATCTTCAAGGAACTATGCACGGTTATTCCCAGATCCCTCTGTTCAACTGTATTCTTCAATTCCCTACCGTTTACAATGTACGCCCTATTTTGATTTGTCCTGCCAAGGTGTAGCACCTCACATTTATCAGCATTAAACTCCATCTGCCATCTTTCAGCCCATTTTTCCAACTGGCCTAAATCATTCTGTAGATTTTGGAAATCCTCTTCATTATCCACAACACCCCCTATCTTGGTATCATCTGCATACTTACTAATCCAATTTACCACCCCTTCATCCAGATCATTGATGTACATGACAAACAACAAAGGACCCAACACAGATCCCTGAGGCACCCCACTAGTCACCTGCCTCCAACCCGACAAACAGCCATCCACCATTACCCTCTGGCTTCTCCCATTCAGCCACTGTTGAATCAATCTTGCTATTCCTGCATTTATACCCAACAGTTGAACCTTCTTAACCAACCTTCCATGAGGAACCTTGTCAAAGGCCTTACTGAAGTCCATATAGACAACATCCACTGCTTTACCCTCGTCAATTTCCCTAGTAACCTCTTCAAAAAATTCAAGAAGATTAGTCAAACATAACCTTCCAGGCATAAATCCATGTTGACTGTTCCTAATTAGACCCTCTTTATCCAGATACTTATATATATTATCTCTAAGTATCTTTTCCATTAATTTGCCACCACTGAAGTCAAACTAACCGGTCTATAATTGCTAGGTTTACTTTTAGAACCCTTTTTAAACAATGGAACAACATGTGCAGTATGCCAATCCTTGGGGACTATTCCCGTTTCTAATGACATTTGAAATATTTCTGTCATAGCCCCTGCTATTTCTACACTAACTTCCCTCAATGTCCTAGGGAATATCCTGTCAGGACCTGGAGACTTATCCACTTTTATATTTTTCAAAAGTGTCAGTACTTCTTTTATTTTGAAACTCATAGTATCCATAGCTACTCTACTAGTTTCCCTTACCTCACATAATTCAATATCCTTCTCCTTGGTGAATACCGAAGAAAAGAAATTGTTCAATATCTCCCCCATCTCTTTTGGCTCTGCAGATAGCTGTCCACTCGGTCTCTCCAATGGACCAATTTTATCCCTTGTTATCCTTTTGCTATTAATATAGCTGTAGAAACCCTTTGGATTTACTTTCACCTTACTTGCCAAAGCAACCTCATATCTTCTTTTAGCTTTTCTAATTTCTTTCTTAAGATTCTTTTTACATTCCTTATAATCCTCAAGCACCTCATTTACTTCATGCTGCGTATAATTATTGTAGATCTCCCTCTTTTTCCGAACAAGATGTCCAATTTCCCTTGAAAACCAGGGTTCTTTCCAATTTTTACTGGTTCCTTTCAACCGAACAGGAATGTAAAGATTCTGTACTCTTAAAATTTCCCCTTTAAATGTCCTCCATTTCTCCTCTACATCTTTCCCATAAAACAAAATGTCCCAGTTCACTCCTTTTAAATCATCTCGCATCTCGTTAAAGTTAGCCTTTCTCCAATCAAAAATCTCAACCCTAGGCCCAGTTCTGTCCTTCTCCATAATTATATTGAAACTAATGGTATTGTGATCACTGGACCCGAAGTGCTCCCCAACGCATACCTCCGCCACCTGTCCCGTCTCATTTCCTAACAGGAGGTCCAGCACTGCCCCTCCTCTAGTAGGCACCTCTATGTATTGCTGCAAAAAACTATCCTGCACACATTTTACAAACTCCAAACCATCCAGCCCATTTACAGAATGTGTTTCCCAGTCTATGTGTGGAAAGTTGAAATCTCCCACAATCACTACCTTGTGCTTACTACTAATATCTGCTATCTCTTTACATATTTGCTCTTCCAATTCTCGTTCCCCATTTGGCGGTCTATAATATACCCCTATAAGTGTTGCTACACCTTTCCCACTTCTCAGTTCCACCCAAATAGCCTCCCTAGATGAGCCCTCCAATCTATCCTGCCAAAGCACAGCTGTAATATCTTACCCGACTAGCAATGCAACACCTCCATCTTGCCCCTCCAATTCTATCACACCTGAAGCAACGAAATCCTGGAATATTTAGTTTCCAATCACAGCCCTCCTGCAACCATGTTTCACTGATTGCCACAACATCATACTTCCAGGTGTCTATCCAGACTCTAAGCTCATCCACCTTTCTTACAATGCTCCTAGCATTAAAATATGCACATTTAAGAAACCCCCCATCTCTTATTCTCTGTTTATTTCCTTTTTTTTTCTTTCTCCTCGTGTCCGAGTGCTTCCCTATTCTGCTTCCTGCCTCCCATTCTGTCTACTAGCTTTTGCTATTTGCATCCCTCGCCCTAACCATTCTAGTTTAAAGTCTCCCCAGTGGCCTTTGCAAATTTCCCCGCCAGGATATTGGTCCCCCTCGGGTTCAAGTGCAACCCATCCTTTCTGTACAGGTCCCACCTACCCCAAAAGAAGTCCCAATGATCCAGAAACTTGAATCCCTGCCCTCTGCACCAGTCTTTCAGCCAAGCATTTATCCTCCACCTTGCTCCATTTCTACTCTCACTGTCACGTGGCACAGGCAGTAATCCTGAGATTGTTACCTTTTTGGTCCTTTTCCTCAACTCTCCTCCCAAGTCCTTAAATCCTCCCTTCAGGACCTCTTCCCTTTTTTTACCTATGTCATTGGTACCTATATGTACCATGACCTCAGGCTCCTCTCCCTCTGATTTGAGGATATCTTGGACACGTTTAGACACGTCCAAGACCTTGGCACCAGGGAGACAGACCACCATCCTGGTCTCCCGACTGCGTCCACAGAATCGCCTATCCGACCCCCTAACAATAGAGTCCCCAATTACTATTCCCTCTTTTTTTCCCTACCTTTCGGACCAACAGGGCCGGTCTCTGTGCTGAAGGCCCGTCCGCTGTCGCTACCCCCGGGTAGGCTGTCACGCCCATCCGTACTCAAACAGGAGTACTTATTTGCCAGGTGTACTGACATTGGAGTACTCACTCGTTCATGCCTCTGCCCCTTGCCCTTCCATAGCGTGACCCACATGTCTCTCTCCTGTGGTTTTGGAGTGACCACCTCCCTATAACTCTCCTCTATCACCTTTTCACTCTCCCTGACCAGGCAGAGGTCATCGAGCTGCTGCTCCAGGATCCTAATACGGTCCTTTAGGAGCCCCATCTCTCTGCACCTGATGCAGATGTGGACGTCAAGAGGGCCATCCAACACCATGACCTCCCACATCTGACATGCAGTACAGTACACTGCTCTGGCTGACATTCTCTCGCCTTACTCTGGATCCGATACCAGTATAATATAATGGAAACTGCTGTGAGAAATCAGCAGGTATCTGACTCAAACAGCTGCTCCCTCTTGACCTTTAACCTACACCTTTATTATACAAACCAAAAGCACTGTACCTTTACTAAAACACTGTATCTTTACTAACCCACTGTACTTTTAACCAGAAAGCAGAAATACTAACCAGAGGCTCCACCCAATGAGCTGCTTCCTCTAGTCTGCTTCCACCAATCAGCGGCTTCCACCAGAAACCTCCCTATTCAGTGTGGAATGTTCCGGATTTAGGTAAAAACAAGCCCCTGACCCTCCTCCACTCGCTCCAACGGTCCCGGGCCTCTGTAAAAACAAGCCCCGCGCTGAATTTATGTACTCACCGCCCCTGACCCTCCTCCACTCGCTCCAACGGTCCCGGGCCTCTGTAAAATCAAGCCCCACGCTGGATTTATGTACTCACCGCCCCTGACCCTCCTCCACTCGCTCCAACGGTCCCGGGCCTCTGTAAAAACAAGCCCCGCGCTGGATTTATGTACTCACCGCCCCTGACCCTCCTCCACTCGCTCCAACGGTCCCGGGCCTCTGATATTTATCAATATTTAATTTGATCATTAACTATTTTAAATGGAAATGTTTGTAATTTATTCAATTTTATTCCTCTTATAGGCATAATTTCACTTTTATTCCAATTAATTCTATATCCTGAGAACATACTAAATTCAGTTATAACATTAAGTAATTTAGGGATACTAATCTCCGGTTTTGTTATGTATATTAAGACATCGTCTGCATATAAAGATATTTTATTAATTGTAGTATTGGTACTGTATCTATAAATTTCTGGTTCCGATCTAATCCTTTCGGCTAATAATTCTATAGCAAGTGCAAATAATAAAGGTGATAACGGACAACCTTGTCTACAACCCCTAGAAAGATTAAATTTTGCTGATAACATTTGATTTGTTAGGATTCTTGCTGTTGGGCCAGAGTATAAAATTCTAACCCATTTGCAAAATCCTTCTCCCAGTTGAAATTTCTGCATTATCCTAAATAGGTAAGGCCATTCGACCTGGTCAAATGCTTTTTTTGCATCCAGGGATATAACCGCTAATTCAATATCATTCATTTTTTTGAATATATGATATTGAATAGGCGTCTCAAATTATAAGTGGAATATCGTTTAGGGATAAAGCCTGTTTGATCATGATGTATTAATTTATTGATCACTAAACTTAACCTTTGAGATAAAATTTTAGTTAATATTTTTTAATCTGTATTTAGAAGAGCAATTGCTCTATATGATCCTGGATCTTTATCTACTTTAGGAATAAGTGTAATTGTAGATTCTTTTAAGGTTTCTGGAAGCTGTTCTTGCTCATAGGCATCTTTATATATAGTTTGTAGACGTGGGGCAATCAAATCATGAAACGTCTTATAAAATTCAACACCTAAACCGTCGGGGCCAGCAGCTTTACCGTTCGTCAATGATCTAATTAATTCCTCAATGATCTAATTGATTCCTCAATATCTTTTGCTGATATTTCAGCGTCTAATAAATCTCTACCTTCCTGATCTAATCCATTAATATGACATTCATGTAGGAATGCTTCCATTCCATCAGATTGACCCGTCAATTTGGATGTGTAAAGTTTTTGATAGTATTGCTGGAATCTATCATTAATGTCTTTTGGTAAAGTTAGTATTTCTCCTTGTTCAGATCTAACTTTATATATCATTTTTTCTTCATCTGATTTTCTAAGTTGACGAGCTAACAATTTATGTGGTTTATCCCCGAATTCAAAATATACTTGTTTAGTCTGTTGAAAAAGTTTAATAACATACTTTGATTGTATCTCATTTAACATATTTTAATGTTGCAATTTTGTTATATATCACCCTAGATGGTGATATAGCATTTTCCATGTCTAATTGCTTTATTTCATTTTCCAAATTCTGTTGAATCTTTCGATTTTCCTTATTAAGATGTGCCTGCGCAGATATTATAGCACCACGTACAAAAGCTTTAAATGTGTCCCATAAGAGAGACGAAGAAATTCCAGGTTTATCATTAGTCTCAAAGAATAGTTCAATCTGTTTTACCAGATAATCAGAACAAATATCAGAACAGAAAATATCGTTTAATATTTGAGGATTGAGTCTCCATTGCGAATATCTATTAGTTATACCCTTTAAATTAATCTTGAATGTTAATGGAGCATGATCCGAAATAATAATATTATGATATTTTGAGTCATACGTGAATGGAATAAGCTTTGAATCTATTAGAAAATAATCTATCCTAGAATAAGTTCCGAATACCGGAGAGTAGAATGAGTATTCCCGACCAGTGGGATTATCATTTCTCCAAATATCCTTGACATTAGCTGAACTAATAAACAAATTTATGAATTCACTTGATTTAGATATAGCCTTCCTTTTAGTTGATGATCAATCTAAGTAATTATCCAAAGTGCAATTTGTCACCCCCGATTATTAAATAATGTTGTGTAACTATAGGAATAGTGTTGAATATTTTCTTAAAAAACAATGGATTATCAAAATTAGGTCCATATATATTCATAAGTACAACCTTCTTCCGAGTATAATTCACCGGTAACTATTATGTATCTACCTTCAGGATCTTCTATTATTGAACTATGTTTAAATTGGATACCCTTACGAATAAGTATAGCAACTCCTCTAGATTTATGAGTAAATGAAGAATGGTACACTCTAGAAATCCAATTTGCCATTAATCTATATTGTGCGTCCTTTTTTAGGTGGGTCTCTTGAAGATAAATTATGTCTGATTTCATTCTATTTAACTGAGCCAAAACCTTACCTCTTTTAATTGGTTCATTAATTCCTTTTACATTCCAACTACAGAAGGTGATTCCATCACCCCCATTTTTCCTTTTAGTGTCTTGCATTTTAGTATTAAGGTGGATTATAATGAGGTAGATGCCTCAGCATATTCATTCCAATTTCATACCCTAGTTTGTGATCAACAAATGCTAATACTAATAACATTATCTGACATACGTATCTCTTCGAGTCTACTGTATAATACCATTCATAAGTAAAATAATATAATTCAGTGCATAACATATAAAAAACAGTATAAAAATAAAAAAGTTAATAATATTAATAGGAAAGTGCAGGAAAAAAAAAGTGACTATTACTAAGTTAAGTGTGGTTAGTGTAAGCCACACTAGCATGGCTGTTAATCTACAGACTTCCGTTAGAAAAAAAATGTTTATAATTCTAGCTCCGTAAATGCCTTAAGGGCAATATATTTAAGGGCGGGGCGTTAAATTTCTGTGCTCATTAATGCTTTATTATTTTAACTACTATTATCGATTTAAACTATTTAAGGAGGAATAACATACATTTGTAAGTAATGATTAATACTAAGCTATTTCTATTGTATATTAGTTTATTATTAATAATCATTAAACTCTCCATGTCCAATGATTTTAAAAGTTTATCATTCTTCCTCCTTCTTCGCTGGGTAAACAGTAACATCAGGTAAGTGTTGAATATAATTCAAGTTCGTTATTCTTCATCCTCATCTTCTTCTTCTCTCTGTGTTCCCACTACTTCTTCTTCTTCCAGCTCCTTCTCGATATTACGAGTGAACTCAAGAGCTTCAGTATGCTTGATACAGTGGTGCTATTTATTATCATAGCTTACTCGTAGTGTGGCAGGGTATATCAGGCCATATTTCAGGCCCTTTATATTCTTGAGGATGTTTCTTGTTTCAGTAAATAAGGCTCTTCTCTTGGCCACTTCCGCAGGATAATCTCTGAATATGCTGATCTTGTCGCCATCATAGAACAGATTCTTCTTGCGAATTATTGTCTTCATATCTTCCAAAACATGATCATAAACCACCTTCACAATCAGTTGTCTTGGTGGTGAGCCCGTCTTTGAGCGTCGTCTCAGTGCCCTGTGCGCTCGGCCAAGCAGGGGTGCTTGCTCCAGATTCAACACATTTTTCAGAAGATTTGCAGCAAATTCTCTGGTGTCTTGTACTCCCTCCTTGCCTTCACGCACTCCAACAATACGCAAGTTCTGGCGCCTTTGCCTTCCCTCCAAGTCAATACATTTCTCAGTTATTTTATTCAATAAATCTTTTAAACGCTTGTTCTCGGAGAGAAGTTTCTCATTCGCCTTAGCACTTGAGTCAGCAATACTGGTCAGTTCCTTTATTGCTTCGTGTTGTTGATCAAGTGATCTTATAATAGGTTCCAACTTGAGATCAACCGCAAATTCCACACCACCAACTTTGTGATTTTCTTCATCCATCTGTTGTTTTAGATCAGCATCTGCTTTTATCTTCCATTCATCCATCATAGTTTTTACTGTGGTTATTACTTCTTTTTTCAGTTCATCTTTAACTTGTTCTTTAAATAATTCAATATCAGATCTGAGTAACTTAAACTCTTCTTTATATTCCTTTTTCATTTTTTTCAGCTCGCCCATAATAGTAGTTGTCAGATCTTCCATTTCAGATTTCTTCCTTGGAATATCCTCCAGAGAGCCAGTCAAACTCGAGGCCGAGGCTTCAGCTGGGCCTACTTCTTTTATCAGCACTGGTTTTTTCGGTTTTGGGGGGGGGGGGGTTCGTTGAATCGACATTACCGTCGGTTAAGTCGCGCGCCTGTTGACGTCACAGACCTTATCAAGCTGCCGGTGCCGTTCACAGACGTTCCTCTCTGGTAAGTAGCTTTAAATAACCCCGTTTTCTCCCGTTTTTAATACAATTTTTATGGAGCTGGACGGCGCGAGTTCCACCTACTCAATAGCGCCACCGGAAGTCCGCAACTGTTTATAAAGTTCAATATCTGATCCAAACCATTTCTGCATTACACTGAGACAAGATACAACAGTCAAGAGTGTTTTATTGTCATATGACGCAGATAGGACAATGAAATTCTTATTTGCTGCAGCACAACAGAATATGTAAACATAGTACATAAAAGGAGAAAAATGTTCAGTATGTAAACACATGCATACATATTCAATAAATAAACAAATATAGTGCAATAATAATAATAATGTTGTATTAGAGGTTATTTGTTGTCGTGTTTAATAGCCTGATGGCTGTAGGGAAGAAGCTGTTCCTGAACCTGGATGTTACAATTTTCAGGCTCCTGTACCTTCTTCCCGATGGCAACAGTGTGTGGCCAGGATGGTGTGGGTCTTTGATGATGTTAGCAGCCTTTTTGAGGTAGCGACTCTGATAGATCCATTTGATGGTGGGGAGGTCAGAGCAGGTGATTGACTGGGCAGTGGTCACAACTTTTTGCAGTCTTTTCCACTCCTGGGTGTTCAAGTTGCCGAACCGCACGATGCAACCAGTCAGTCTGCTCTCTACTGTGCACCTGTAGAAGTTCAAGAGAATTCTCCTTGACATACCGACTTTCCATAATCTTCTCAGGAAGTAGAGGCGCTGATGCGCCTTCTTTATAATTGCATCAGTTGCTGGGTCCAGGAAAGATCTTCAGAAATATGCATGCCCAGGCATTTGAAGTTTTGGACCCTCTCCACCATCGTCCCATTGATAAAAACAGGATAGATGTCAAACATTTATGCACAAGCCGATCTTTCCTTGGTCTATTTACTGACTGGGCCTCCTATTACCCACCCCAAGCTGCCATTGGATAGGAAGGAACTGCAGATGCTGGTTATACAACAAAGATAGAGACAACATGCTGGAGTGAGTCAGCGGGTCAGGCAGCATCTCTGGAGGGAAGGAATGGATGACGTTTCAGCTCGAAAAACCTTCTTCGGACCCCTAAATGCCATTGTTTAGTATAGTTTATTATTGTCCCATGGATGGAGGTACCGTGAAAAGCTTTTGTTTGAGTGCTATCCAGTGAATGAAAAGGCGATGAATACAATCAGGGCGTCCACAGTGCACAGGTAAAGGATAATGGGTACGACAGTCAGTGCAAATATACATCATTGAAGACCGCATAAAGTCCAATTAAAGATAGTTCAAAGGTCTTCAAGGAGGTAGATGGGAGGTTAGCTGGCTGATGAGGACTGTTCAGTTGCCTGAAACTGTCCCCGAATCTGAAGGTATTTGTTTTCAACTTTCTGTACCTCCTTCCGATGAAAGAGGGGCGAGCCTCGTGGAGAGAGAAGTGATCGGGAGTCATTTATTAAAACCACTTCACTTTCTAGTGAAGAACTCGGTCAAGCAGTAGTGCGGGGGGGGGAGGGGGAAATTAATACTAGAGGCAAAGGAAAGGCAGTATGGTGTTGATGGTCCCACACACCTGTTGCACTTGTTGATGGTGGAGGTCATAGATGTGGGAGTTACACGAGTATAGCCCGGCCAAAAAAATAGGGTATGTGGTGGCCTGGACAGGGACCGCCACAGGTACTTTGCAAGGGTGGAGGGAAAAATGTTCCAAGTGGGGCATGGTATTGCAATCAAGGAAGCTCAAGTGATTAGCTTGAATGTTGTTACAAAGTGCTTCCATGTCTGCTGCTGCCTTTCACTGCACCTTGTAGATGTTCAGAACCAACGAAAATCATTGAAATTCCCCTCTCATTTTGCTCTGTGCTCTTGAAAATTGTTGGGGGTGCTAATGCATCGGTTGAAGTTGGTCTGGTAAATCTGATGCCACAGACTTTATGAAGTCTAGAAGCATCGTTAAGAACTAGTGTAGCAACTCAATAACTGTTGTAAATCTTGTTAAAAAATAGACCTTATAGATAAATAACATTTATGAGGTTTGGGCATTGTGCATAGCTCATGTAGCAACAGCCAAAGTCACTCTAAATGAACAAGCAAAAAAAGCATGCTTTCATACCTACAGCTCTCTTCTGTTTTCCCACAGCCTGACCGATCTCCTTCGCTGCTGCAATCTGAGCTTTTTCTCCGAGTAGACATCCCACTGTGGCCCGAAGGATAAATGAAACACAGCGACGACAGCATATTGCATCAATTTGAGTCTGGGTAGCTTTTGGATGGGACACTAGCTCCAAAATGTGTCCAAGTAGAGAAGCAAAGTTCATTTCCAACCACTGACAACCAAGTGTTGAAACAAATGTAACATAAGCCTATGGTAGAAACAATTGTGAAACTTTTAAGGATTTATTACTTAAATACTGACATGAACTATTTTAAAATAACATTACATGAAGCATTTAATTACAGTGAGATCTTAACATTACGATAATCTATATTACTAAAAGTCTGATCTTGACCACTTCCTGTTGTTCTGTATATTGATTTTAGAAAAAATGCTGCCAATTACGGCTGTGATTTTTGGCCATCTTACTCCTGCGCAGAAGAGGATTTTTCCCATCGATTAAAAGAGTTATTAATGTTTAAAAAATGTTGAGATGCTCTCTCCTGAAGGCCACGCCCCTTACGGAGGGGGTATAAAACCCGGAAGTGTTGACTACCTCAGTCAGTCTCTGCAAGATGGGGGAGCGAGAGGGTCACGTCTCTCAATCTGAGCTATGAATAACACTGAATACATGTCTACTAAACTGTGAGTGGTTTTACTGACCTGTCAGTGCCCTTAATGTGGTTTGAAAATATAGTTTGGAAATGCTAAAGCTGTATTGCCAATGTTTGGAAATGCTAAAGCTGTATTGCCTTTGGTTTGGAAATGCTAAAGCTGTGTTGCCTTTGGTTTGGAAATGCTAAAGCTGTGTTGCCTAGCCTAATTAAAGTTGCCTTGCCTAATTAAAGTTGCCTTGCCTTCTATCTATATCATTATAAGTCTAATCTTGACCACTTCCTGTTTGCGCTTTATATTGATTTTTTTTTAAAACGCTACCACGTACGGCTGTGATTTCGGGCCATCTTACTGAGAGTCCCCCGCCACTCATCAGGTGCCGATGATTTTTCCCATCGGTGAAAGATAAGAGTTATGTGTTTAAAAAATGTTGAGTCAAGTAACTGGACAAATACAATGAGTGATTAGCAGAATGTGGGGACATCTAATTGAACCAACCAGATAATGAAAGACCTAGATAGTGTGGACTTGGGAATTATGTTTCCAGTAATGGAAGAGTCTAGGACCAGATGGCACAGCCTCAGAATAAAAGAACATACATTCAAAATGGAAATTAAGAGGAATTTCTTTAGCCAATGGCTGGTGAATCTGTGGAATTCATTGACACCAACAGCTGCGGAGGCCGTCATTAGGTATTTTTAAAGCAGATAGATAGGTTCTTGATTAGTAAAGGCGTTAAAAGTTACAGGGAGAAGGCAGGAGAATGGGGTTGGGAGGGAAAAATAGATCAGCCATGATTGGATGGCCAAGAAGACACAATGGGCCGGATGGCCTTATTTTGCTCCTATGTCTTATGGTCTTATCATGGTGTGGGTTGGAGGTATAAAGGCTTGAACACCCATGGTTAAAATGAACTGATTGGGATCAAGAAATCTGTAAACTATTAACGGTAGAATGGGCTAAATGGCCTAATTTTCCTACATCTAATGGATTTCTTAAAAGGCAAAGATCAAATCTAACCTGAGTAACTCCAATCCTAACATCCCGGTTCACGGAGCTGCAACCTTTCAGTATCTCTCCACTGGCACGCAAGAACCCACTGCCACCTCGCAGGAAGCCAGAAGCCAGCAAGTCCATTGCTTCCGCCAGTGAGGTTTTACGAGTCACCTGTCTTGCACCTTGGAGAGAAATACAAACATCCGTTAAAAAGCAAAACACATGCTACTGTGACTTACAATAGTATTTCCTTTCTCGGCACACTTTCCAGATTATTAATTGGTACAAGGGCAATAAGTATAAACGGCAATACTGAACATAAAGATCAATGGAGACTTCCTCTATGGATACATTGGCCCAAGCTGCAATGCAAAATTACAATTTCAATTTTATGCAATACCAGTAAAATTGGGATTTGTGGCTAGTTTTCAATGCCACACATGGGCGGCAGGTGCCTTGGCATTGATTCTTTTGGACTGGATAGCTCTTAAGTCATCAGTAGTCGATGAAATAAATAGTATTTCTGGAAAAAATTATCCAATTTATGATAGACTGTTTGAAAATGCAAAGTTGCAGATGAGAGCTCATTGGGATAAGGTGATGGTTTAAATTCCACTTTACATTGTGCACAATTAAGGGTCTGTCCCACTTGGGCATCATTTGCGCGTCATTTACACAACATCATTTACGCGTCGTGAGGTGTACGCGAGGCGAGAGCAGTGATGCGCAGTCACGCGCGGCACCACAGGATTTTGGGATTCACAAAATCTGCGCGCGCCACCTGAGTGACGCGAAAATGACACCCAAGTGGGACAGGCCCTTTAAAGGAAATGTTAGAAATTTAAAGATACTGAGCCAAAGTAACAGGCATAGGATTAAGGGCCAACAGTTGCTCGGAAACATAGAAAATAGGTGCAGGAGTCGGCCATTCGGAACTTCGAGCCTGCACCGCCATTCAATATGATCATGGCTGATCATCCTGTATCCTGTAGCTGCCTTCTCTCCATACCCCCTGATCCCTTTAGCCACAAGGGCCACATCTAACTCCCTCTTAAATATAGCCAATGAACTGGCCTCAACTACCTTCTGTGGCAGAGAATTCCAGAGACTCACCACTCTCTGTGTGAAAAATGTTCTCCTCATCTCGGTCCTAAAGGAATTCCCCCTTATCCTTAGACTGTGATCCCTTGTTCTGGACCTCCCCAACATCGGGAACAATCTTCCTGCATCTAGCCTATCCAATCCCTTAAGAATTTTGTAAGTTTCTATAAGATCCCCCCCTCAGTCTTCTAAATTCTAGCGAGTACAAGCCAAGTCTATCCAGTCTTTCTTCATATGAAAGTCCTGACATCCCAGGAATCAGTCTGGTGAACCTTCTCTCTATGGCAAGAATGTCTTTTCTCAGAATTGGAGACCAAAACTGTACGTAATACTCCAGGTGTGGTCTCACCAAAACCCTGTACAACTGCAGTAGAACCTCCCTGCTCCTATACTCAAATCCATTCGCTATGAATGCTAACATACAATTTGCTTTCTTCACTGCCTGCTGCACCTGCATGCCTACTTTCAATGATTGGTGTACCATGGCACCCAGGTCTCGTTGCATCTCCCCTTTTCCTAATTTGCCACCATTCAGATCATAGTCTACCCTCCTGTTTTTGCCACCAAAGTGGATAACCTCACATTTATCCACATTATACTGCATCTGCCATGCATTTGCCCACTCACCCAGCCTATCCAAGTCACCTTGCAGCCTCCTAGCATCCTCCTCACACCTAACACTACCCCCCAGCTTAGTGTCATTCGCAAACTTGGAGATGTTGCATTCAATTCCCTCGTCCAAATCATTAATATATATTGTAAATAGCTGGGGTCCCATCACTGAGCCTTGCGGTACCCCACTAGTCACTGCCTGCCATTCTGAAAAGGGCCCGTTTACTCTTACACTTTACCTCCTGTCTGCCAGCCAGTTCTCTATCCACATCAATACTGAACCCCCAATACCATGTGCTTTAAGTTTGTATACTAATCTCTTATGTGGGACCTTGTCGAAAGCCTTCTGAAAGTCTAGATATAACACATCCACTGGTTCTCCCTTATCCACTCTGCTAGTTACATCCTCGGAAAATTCTATAAGATTCGTCAGACATTATTTACCTTTCATAAATCCATGCTGACTTTGTCTAATGAATTCACCACTTTCCAAATGTACTTCTATCCCATCTTTAATAACTGACTCTAGCAGTTTCCCCACTACCGATGTTAGACTAACTGGTCTGTAATTCCCCTTTTTCTCTCTCCCTCCTTTTTTAAAAAGTGGGGTTACATTAGCTACCCTCCAATCCTCAGGAAGTACTCCAGAATCTAAGGAGTTTTGAAAAATTATCACTAATGCATCCACTATTTCTGTGGCTACTTCCTTGAGTACTCTGGGATGCAGACTATCTGGCCCTGGGGAGTTATCGTCCTTTAATCCATTCAATTTACCCAACACCACTTCCCGGCTAACCTGGATTTCACTCAAGTTCCTCCACTTTATTTGACCCCCGGTCCCCTGCTATTTCCGGCAGATTATTTATGTCTTCCTTAGTGAAGACAGAACCAAAGTAGTTATTCAATTGGTCTGCCATGTCCTTGTTCCCCATGGTCAATTCACCTGTTTCTGACTGCAAGGGAACAACATTTGTTTTAACTAATCTCTTTCTCTTCACATATCTATAAAAATATTTGCAGTCAGTTTTTATGTTCCCTGCCAGTTTTCTTTCATAATCTATTTTCCCTTTCCTAATTAAGCCCTTTGTCCCCCTCTGCTTGTCTCTGAATTTCTCCCAGTCCTCTGGTTGGCTGCTTTTTCTGGCTAATTTGTACGCTTTCATCCTTTGTTTTATACTATCCTTGATTCCCCTTGTTATCCATGGATGCACTAGCTTCCCTGATTTATTATTTTGCCAAACTGGGAAGAACAATTGTTGTAGTTCATCCATGCAGTCTTTAAATGCCTTCCACTGTACATCCACTGTCAACCCTTTAAGAATCACTTGCCAGTCTATCTTGGCCAATTCACGTCTCATTCCTTCAAAGTTACCTTTGTTTAAGTTCAGAACCCTTGTTTCTGACTTAATTATGTCACTCTCCATCCTAATGAAGAACTCAACCATATTATGGTCACTCTTGCCCAACGGGCTACGCACAACAAGACTGCTAACTAACCCTTCCTCATTACTCAATACCCAGTCTAGAATAACCTGTTCTCTCGTTGGTTCCTCTACATGGTGGTTTAGCAAACTATCCCGCATACATTCCAATAAATCATCTTCCTCAGCACCCCTGCCCATTTGATTCACCCAATCTATATGTAGATCGAAGTCACCCATTATAACTGTTTTACCATTGTTGCATGCATTTCTAATTTCCTGTTTGATGCCATCCCCAACTCCACTACTACAGTTAGGTGGCCTGTACACAACTCAGAAAGGTCTCGGAAAGGTGGTTTGTATACAAGTTATCAAGGGTAAGAAAGTTATATGACAGAGGGAAGTGATGGTCTTATTTGGAAGTAACTTCAGTCTGGCTCTCATTGTAGAAAACATGGTTATCGGGTATGACCAAGTGGGAAAATCACATGAGCTAACAGTTACCAGAGATGTGGAAGAATGGGAGAACTAGATTAGGTTGGAAAAATGAAGATCACCAACCACATGGAAGGCGATATAGAACAGGGGCAATGGTAAGTGAAGCCTCCCAATGGATAGAAGAAAAATAACATTTAAATATGTTGAATGCATCGGCCAGGACAACTCTGATATAGGTAAGTCTCGAACAAGGGGAAGGTGGCAATTATTCAACGTCAAAAAGCCTCGAGGTGGCTCAAATATGAAACATTCCCCTATATCCTTGTAACATACGAGGCTGCTCAGCCCATCTAATCAATGCTGGCACACAGAATTGATTAGATTACCACACTAATTTTCCCTATAACCTATTCTTACCATGTTCTCATCAATTCTGTTCCCCAGATATAGGCTGGGGTAATTTACAGTGGCCAATTAACGTATCGACAGATATGTGCTTGGGATGTGGGAGGAAATAGGTGTACTACAATTTCCAGAAGAACATGCAGACACCAGGCAGACAGCATTAGAAGTCTGGAATGAGCCTGGGTCGCTCAAGTGACCACAGTGGCACTCAATACGTCAAGAGTTCAGACTGATCAGGTAAAATATTAGCTCAGATTAAAAGGTTAACATAAGTTTGATGAAGGTTAACATGTCTACCAAGTGTAAAAGCCGTTGCATGTTACAGGTCCACCACTGATTTTCTGGCATCATTGGTTCCAGAGCCTTTCTGGATTATTTGTTTTGCCGGACCAGAGATCACAGCCTTGGGGGCTGAGATACCGGCCTGCAAAGTCAGCCGTGGGAGTTGGCTATGGGAACAGAACTGCTGGCTCCAGCCTGGCTGGAGTTCAGGGCGGGATATAGATGAAGAGAGGCCCTAGGCCCTGTTCCACGTAGGCCCCACCCAATCCCCCACGACTAGAGGAAGATGGTCCACCAGATTGACACAGATTTGTAGCAGAGCGTGGCCAATGAGATAAGGGGCTGGAAAGCGGCGCCTTTTTATTTATTTATTGCCAGTGTCGAGTTATCGGCTTAAAACACTATTATTCTGAAATGGAGGGCATTACTGAAGGGTTGTTTAGAGACTACAGTGCGTTGTGACAGCATGTGTAAGAAAGGTCTATGACAGTGTCAAAAATATTATACACCTTGCAGGGCTCTCACTTAACTTTTTTTTCTGTTGTTAGCCAGGCAACCTTGGCAGCTTTTTAGGTTGCCAAATTAGTTTAGGTAGTCATTTAAGAAGGCTTGCATGACTCGTGCGATAATGTGCTCGGACGAAGTGCGTAGTTACCAGTCAAAACTATCCTCAATGAAGCATTCACATATTATTTCTTCTTCAAATAAAGTCATAAACTAATCATATTCACCAATCAAGACATGATATATACCACAATGACATGCAGTAAAATTCTAATACAGTTTCTCAACTCTTTTTACATGTTGCAATGAATGCAATTTCTATTATTTCCTTTCCACTTCCAGACAAAAATGTGGTTGGATTATTCAGCGTATAATCAACCTCGGTGAGACCAAGCGCAGATCGCTTCGCACAACACCTCCACTCAGTTTGCAATAACCATCCTGATCTCCTGGTGGCTCAACACTTCAACTCCCCCTCCCATTCCGAATCCGACCTTTCTGTCCTGGGCCTCCTCCATGTCCAGAGCAAGGCCCACCCCATATTGGAGGAGAAGCACCTCATATTTGCTTGGGTAGTTTACACCCCAGGGCTATGAACATTGGGTTCTCTGATTTCAGGTAGTCCTTGCTTTCTCCCTCCCCCCCCCCCCCCCATTCCAAGCTTTCCGACATGCTACTGTCTCATCCTCTTCCTTTATTTTTCATGTCTCCCCCCCCCCCCCCCCCATCAATCTGAAGATGGGTCTCGATCTGAAACGTCGCCTATTCCCTCGCTCCATAGATGCTGCCTTACCCGCTGATTTTCTCCAGTTTTTTTGTCTAGCAATGGGATCCCACCACTGGCTACATCTTCCCATCTCCTCCCCTGTTGGCTTTCCGCAGAGACCGCTCCCTCCGTAACTCCCTGGTCAATTTGTCCCTTCCCACTCAAACCACCGCCTCTCCTGGCACTTTCCCTTGCCACCTCCAACCTCATCTATTGCATCCGCGCTCTAGGTGTCAGTTGCTCTACATCGGTGAGACCAAGCGTAGGTTTGGCGATCGCATCACACAACACCTCCGCTCGGTTCGCAATAACCAACCTGATCTCCCGGTGGCTCAGCACTTCAACTCCTTCTCCCATTCCGAATCCGACCTTTCTGTCCTGGGCCTCTTTCATGGCCAGAGTGAGGCCCACCGTAAATTGGAGGAGCAGCACCTCATATTTTGCTTGGGCAGTTTACACCCCAGCGGTATGAACATCGACTTCTCCAATTTCAGGTAGTCCCTGCTTTCTCCTCCGCTTCCCAGCTCTCCCTCAGCCCACTGTCTCCGCCTCTTCCTTTCTTCTTCCTGTCCCCCCCACCCTCACATCAGTCTGAAGAAGGGTCTCGACCTGAAATGTTGTCTATTTCCTTCGCTCCATAGATGCTGCCTTACCCGCTGAGTTTCTCCAGCATTTTTGTCTACACATTCACACATGTTCTGTTATCCCACTTTCCTCACCCACTTCCTACACATTAGGGGCAATTTTACAGAGACAAGTTAACCTACAAAGCCAATGCGTCTCTGGGATGTGGTAGGAAGCCCACACACTTGCAGAGAGAATGTGCAAATTGAACACAGACAGTGCCCGAGGACAGGATCGAACACAGATCTCTGGCGTGTGAGGCAGCAAGTCTACCAGCCGTGCCACTATATTTTGTTTTCCAACACACAAAAAATTATACTTTGATAACTTTGGTTACTAAAAGAATGAAAATATTAATTTTCAGTCTTAAACCTCCAAGTGACGCTATGTCCCCCTTTACAGCTAATGTATGTTTTAATTCAGTTCAAGACTATGGGGCAATACATTAGCCATAAAGTTGTTGCCTAAAAGTGCCAGAGACCCAGAATTGATCCTAAATATGGGTGCTGTCTGTATGCATTGCTCCTTTTGCCTTTGATCGCATGGGTTTTCTCTGGGTGCTCTTGTTTCCTTTCATTCCAAAGGTGTGCAGGAACCTATTTCAGACCCAACCCAAAACGTAATATTTTCCTTTTGTCCAGAGATTTGGTTTGATCTGTTGAGTTACTCCAGCTTTTTGTGTCTATCTTCAGTTTAAACCAGCATCTGCAGTTCCTTCCTGCACACACGATACTATATAATAGAACTTTATTAATTCCCAGAAGGGAAATTGTGGGTGTGTGTGTGGGTATATATATTATACACTATTATATAGAGAGAGTTATATATTCATATATAAATATACACAGTTTTGTTTTCTCGTTTATAACATTGTTTACAGAGTACTATGTTTACATATTCTGTTGTGCTGCTGCAAGGATTTCATTGGTCTAACTGGGACGTGAGAGAATAAAACACTCTGTACTATGCTGTACTATACTGTGTTAAAGGTCTGATTTAAAATTTTATATTCTTTAAGTTGGATGCACAATATTTGGCAAGCTAAACAATTATATTAAACAACGCCAAAAAGCTTTTTAGTTACACTAGTTTAGAAATTAATTTCTCTACCTGCTCCAAAATCAATGGCAGCGCAAGTTCAGATCAATTAATTTTAACAGATATACTAATCTAGAAATAAAGCTCATCATTTGTTTGCTAGATTAGTACTTAAATGGTAACTTAGAATCCAAATTGATTTAATTAAAATTACCACAAAAACAAAAGATACCAAATAAATAACACCCACCTGGGCCCTGTTTGGGCGTTACAGCTGTAGCTAAAATAGTTCCCAGCAATTTTGATACAGAGACACGTACATCATAATTAGAACCTTCAAAGGCTTTGAAACAAAGTGTAGCAACATTCTCGAGTTCTGTGGTCCACATAAAAACAGCTTCTTTCTGAAGTTCCAAAAGGCACTGAAATACAAAAAACACTGTCAGTATCTGCTGAAGTAATCAATGTTAATAGCTGCAAACCAGGTATTTGGCATTCTGAAACGTATACTTTTGGATTGCTGTTCAAGATTTTTTTTTAATGAAGCAAATGTCGCACAAGATGATTAAAATGCAGCACTGAGAGAAAAAACAGCACTTCAAGTAAAGAGGTACATGTGGAGAATAAACCAATAAGGGGACCGTATAGTGAATAACACAAAAGACGCACAGGCAAACAGGAGAAATGCGCACAAAAATGTTCTTGCTGCACAATTTTGTCAAGACCTGTTCTGTCAACAATGAAGTCCGAATTTTTTTTAATTAACATGGAACAATAAAGATCTAAGAATGTATCTACGTATTTTCTAATGAAACTCCACAGAGGCAATACAGCAGCAAGCCTTGAAGGATCTCTTTTACTACACCAGGTAAGGCTATTAGGCTGAGGAAACAATTTAAACGCATTGTTTCCAGATCTTTGCAATGCCTTTTAATTTGGCCATCCATACCAAACACAAAATGCAAAAAACATTTCAAACACTATTTTTCAAGGTTGATTATATTGCTTCGAAACTGATATCACTACATCACTGCCATTTAAATATTAACCCGTCTTCGCTTATTCTTATCTCCATAGACAACAATTTCTCAGATTAACTGTACAATATTTTCATATGTATCCGATTGTGTTATCATATCAAATCTGCTTTAGATCTTTTGTCAAGTGCAGGTTTTCCTCAAATAATGGGGCAGCACAGTGGCGCAGCGGTTGTGTTGCTGCCTTACAGCGCCAGAGGCCCAGGCTCGATCCTGACCACGGGTGCTGTCCATTCAGAGCTTGTATATTCTCCCTGTGACCACGTTGTTTTTTTCCGGGTTCTCCGGTTTTCTCAAAGATGTGCAAGTTTATAGATTAATTGGCTTCTGTAAATTGTCCCCAATGTGTAGGATGGAACTGGTGATCGCAGGTCGGCATGGACTCGGTGGGCTGAAGGCCTGTTTCCACACTGAATCTCTAAACTAAACATTTCCCAACGTGCTCACAGCTCAGAAACACTTCCTCAATATTTTTCGTCTTGAAATCAAATCTAGAAATAATCAACCAACCTTTTAAAAATACAGAAAGTCTAGGTACCAATTTTTTTGCCGTTTTAACAAACCCTGCGCAGTCTTTTTCCTCATTCAAATGTGACTGAAGGTGAATAAATGTTAAAAATATGAAATGTATACCTTTGCTGCAGCACAACGAACAGCCATTGATCGATCTGTCAAACATGAGCGAGCAGCTTTGTAGATATCTCTGTGACATGGTATAGCAGCAACTCCTTGCCCCAGAAGTATCTTCTGTAAACTCAGCATAATTTCATAGCGCCCTTGGGACTAGATGGCGGAGAAAGATGTTTAAGATTAGATTGTCAAATCTAACAAAAAAAACAGTAGGCTTCTCAACTTGCATAAAGACTGAGCACTCTTGGGACTTTAAGCACAATAATCAACATTAGAAATGAATAATTGTACATAGTCATAAACCACGGAAACAGACTACTCATTCCAACTCGTCAATGCCGAGCAAGATCTCCCATTTAAGTTAGACCCATTTACCCATCTTTGGCCTAAAATCCCTCTAAATCTTTCCCATCTATGCACTAGTCATAATGTTTTTTAAATGTTTTTATTATACCTGCTTCATCTTCTTCCCCTGGCAGCTCATTCCAAAACCCACCACTCTCCATGTAAAAAAGTTGCACCTTGGGTTCGTATTAAATCTTTCCCCTTAAACCTATGCTCACTAGTTCTTGATTCCCCTATTCTGGGTAAAACACTCTGTGCATTCACCCCATCTCTTCCACTCATGATTTTATAAACGTCAGTACGATCATCCCTCAGCCTCTTGTGCTCCAATGAATAAAGACACTCAAGCCTTGGCAACATCCTTGTAAACTTTCCCTGTATTCTTAAGATAGACACAAAGTGCTGGAGTAACTCAGGTGGTCAGGCAGCATCTCTGAAGAAAACGGATGGGCGACATTTTGGGGTCGGGACCCTTCTTTCAGTTTAAAGGCATCTTTCCTATAGCCGGATGACTAAAACTGAAGACAGTACTCCACGTGGCCTCGCCAACATCTGGCACAACTGTAACATAACGTCCCAACGTCTATACTCAGTTCTCTGACTGCCAGCAGGCTAAAAGCCTTCTTCCTTCTTCATCGCATCTACCTGCAACGCCACTTTCAGGGAACCACACATGTACTCGTGGATTCCCCTGTCCACCACACTCCCCAGGGCCTTGGGACATCCAGTACCTCCTTGACCATAATACGGACTGTACTCAAAACATCTCCATTAACTTTCACAAGTTCTCTAGTCCTCAGATCATTCTCTGCGGTAAAAACAGAGAAGAAATGTTCACTGATGATCTTGCCAATCTCCTACGGCTCCACACAGATGACCACTTAGGTTTCTCTCCAGTTATCCCATTTCTCTTAACATACTTATAAAATCTTTAGATTCTCGTAAAGTTTCATAAAGAAAGGATTGTCGATCTTCCAAAAAATAAAAACCCAAATGCAAATATTTTTTACTGTCTTTCGGCTGTTTTAGAAGAGATTCCAATAAAGACTCCTCCTACCTCAGCGCTTTTCATTGCTTTCAATAAGATTCCCACTGAGATTGCATGCGTATTCCCCAATACTCGCCCGAGTTGTTCATACAGAGCTCCCAAACAAGCAACTGCAGTCCTGCAAAAAAAGTGACCAACTTCAACAATTCATACAGAAACATTGTATTTACAAAAATTAGTATGGTTGAAGAGAGAATTGATAGACTGTCATATCTGCTGATAGATATGTTCACAGGATAATTTCTACAAAATAGCAAAATTACTTGGATAATATGAATCAGTAAAATACCTTCTGAGAAAGGAAACTCAAGAAGTAACTATGTATGTTTATCAAAGTAGATTTTGTGCCAATTCACATTCCTACCCAAAATCTACTACCATGAACACGCACAAATACACATAAAGTCACACACATCTTCTTTGCAACCTTAAAGTAGAGTTTCGTTTTAACCAAGAATTCAAACCATCACTGAAGCCCATTTTGATATCAGAGAGAATTTCTAAGCAAACCATCTTCTCCCATTGGATTCCATCTGTGGTGTATACATTAAAACATCAACATAGGGAGGTCAAATATTAGGGGAGAATTTAGGGAAACCAGTTTCAGATTCAGAATCATGTGACAATATTACAGTGCATTTTACCCCTTAAATAAATCATCACCTCACTTAACACAGAATTAATGGCTTTGCACATCCAATCATTAATGTTTAGGAAAGAACTGCAGATGCTGGTTTAAATCGAAGGTAGACACAAAATGCTGGAGTAACTCAGCGGGACATGCAGCATCTCTGGAGAGAAGGAATGGGTGACGTTTTGGGTTGAGACCCTTCTTCAGACTGAAGGGTCTCGACCCAAAAAAGATGATGCCTGGCCCGCTGAGTTACTCCAGCATTTTCTGTCTACAATCATTAATGTTGTTGTTTAAGGTCTGTTGCTCTAAAGTTAGTCACAATTGGGGAATTAACACAATCTTCATATTTTTCTACAAAAAAAAAAATCGCTTACAGTTTTGTAGGCAGGTAGCTTGGTGAGTCATCCTTACTTCTGATTATCTCATTGCATTTGTCAATGGTTTGGTACACAGAGAACATATCACCAATACTATATAATAAGGCCAGATTCTTTGCAATCAGTTTGCGGGCTGGTGGGCCTGGTGAGCTCTCCAGCAAGGCGGTCAGTTGTTCCACCAGTGGCTTCTGCTTCTCTTTGATATCAGCCTGCAAAGAAAAAGTAATCAGAAAAAAAATAGCAGTATAAATGCAGACTTTTATTTGTCTTGCTCCTTCGTGTACTCTCAATCTTTTGTGCATTACTTCAATTTTATTTTTTTGAATGCTGCATTGTTATGTAATCAAACCAAGCTGTGATTCTATATAAGCAATGGAATTTGCAAATAGCAATGACCAGTCAATGAGGGAGGAAGAGAAAAGAGACCGTAGATGCTGGAGTCTGGAGCAACAAACAATTTGCTGGAGGAACTCAGTGGATTGAGCAGCATTGTGGATGCAAAGGAATGTTTGATGTTTCTGATCAAAACCCTGCATCAGAATTGAGAATTCAGAGGGACTGTGCCGCACAGTGGTACAGCGGTAGAGTTGCTGTCTTACAGCACGTCATTTAGTAATCCAGGAGCTTAGAAGACGATCTTGAAACCTGGCACGAGGAAATTCAAATTCAGTTAGAAGAGACTTTAATAAAACAGGAGTCCTCAACATGCCAACCATGACATTACTGGATTGGCATAAAAACCCATCTGGGTTGGAAGGAAACATTCTGACCTAATCCACTCTGCTTTCTTTAACTTTCCAGACCCACAAGAATGTAGTTAAGACTTAATTGCTCCCAAGTGCCTGAATATTCCATCTGGGATGATGAAGGAATGCTAACCTGTGCAGTCAAACCAGCACCCATTTGACTCCTCCAAGGTGTAGCTATGTGCATCCGCATGGGCCCCAGCTATGCCTGCCTCTTTGTTGTGTAAGTTGAACAATCCCTGTTCCAAGTGTATACTGACCCTATCCCCGAACTCTATCTCCATTACATTGGTGACTACATCCATGCTACCTCCTGCATCTATTCAGAACTCATGGACTTCATCAACCTCACCACCAATTTTCATCCTGACTCAAATTTACTTGGACTATCTCCGACACCTCCCTCCCCTTTCTTGATCTCATAGTCTCCATCACAGGAAATAGACTATTGACTGACATCTATTAGAAACCCAGTGACTCCCATAACTATTCTGACTCCAATTATTCCCACCCTGCCTCCTGCAAAGACGCTATCCCCTGCTCCCAATTCCTCCGTCTGCACCGCATCTGCCCCTAAGATAAGGGGTTTAATACTAGAACATCTGAGATGTCCTCATTCTTTAGGGAACGGGGGTTCCCCTCTCCCATCATAGATGAGGCCCACACTCATGTCTCCTCGGTACCCCGCAGCTACACCCTTGCTCCCCCTCGTCACAACAGAGACAGAGTCCCCCTAGTCCTTACCTTCCACCCCATCAAACATTGCATACAACACATAATCCTCCAACGGGATCCCACCACTAGCCACATTTTCCCATCTTCCCCACTTTCCACCTTCTGCAGAGACCGTTCCCTCCACAACTCCCTGGTAACTCATCTCTTCCCACCCAAGCCACCCCCTCCCCAGGTACCTTCCCCTGCAACTGCAGAGGATGCAACACCTGTCAATATACCTCCTCCCTTGACTCTGTCCAGGGACCCCAACATTCCATTCAGGTTAGGCAGAGGTTCACTTGCACCTCCTCCAACTGTATTCGATGTTCAACATGTGGACTCTTATACAAGCAGACCAAAAGCAGACTGGGCATTCGTTTCGTGGAACACCTTCGTTCAGCCCACCTGAAACTACCTGATCTCCCGGTTGCTGGACACTTTAATTCTTCTTCCCATTCCTACACAGACCTTTCTGTCCTCGGTCACCTCCATTGGCCGAGTGAGGTAAAATGCAAATTGAAGGAACAGCATCTCATTTTTCCCTTGGGCAACTTACAGCCCAGTGGTATGAATATTGATTACATAGAAACATAGAAAATAGGCGCAGGAGTAGGCCATTCGGCCCTTCGAGCCTGCACAGCAATTCAATATGATCATGGCTGATCATCCAACTCAGTATCCTGTACCTGCCTTCTCTCCATACCCCCTGATCCCTTTAGCCACAAGGGCCACATCTAACTCCCTCTTAAATATAGCCAATGAACTGGCCTCAACTACCTTCTGTGGCAGGGAATTCCAGAGACTCACCACTCTCTGTGTGAACATTTTTTTTTTCTCATCTCGGTCCTAAAAGATTTGCCCATTATCCTTAAACTGTGACCCCTTGTCCTGGACTTCCCCAACATCGGGAACAATCTTCCTGCATCTAGCCTATCCAACCCCTTAAGAATTTTCCATAAGATCCCCCTTCAATCTTCTAAATTCTAGCGAGTACAAGCCAAATCTATCCAGTCTTTCTTCATATGAAAGTCCTGACATCCCAGGAATCAGTCTGGTGAACCTTCTCTGTACTCCCTCTATGGCAAGAATGTCTTTCCTCAGATTTGGAGACCAAAACTGTATGCAATACTCCAGGTGTGGTCTCACTAAGACCCTGTACAACTGCAGTAGAACCTCCCTGCTCCTATACTCAAATCCTTTTGCTATGAACGCTAACATACCATTCGCTTTCTTCACTGCCTACTGCACCTGCATGCTTACTTTCAATGACTGGTGTACCATGACACTCAGCTCTCGTTGCATCTCCCCTTTTCTTAATCGGCCACCATTTAGATAATAGTTTACTTTCCTGTTTTTGCCACCAAAGTGGATAACCTCACATTTATCCACATTATATACTGCATCTGCCATGCATTTGCCCACTCACCCAGCCTATCCAAGTCACCTTGCAGCCTCCTAGCATCCTCCTCACAGCTAACACTGCCCCCCAGCTTTGTGTAATCCACAAACTTGGAGATGTTGCATTCAATTCCCTCGTCCAAATCATTAATATATATTGTAAATAGCTGGGGTCCCAGCACTGAACCTTGCGGTACCCCACTAGTCACTGCCTGCCATTCTGAAAAGGACCCGTTTACTCCTACTCTTTGCTTCCTGTCTGCCAGCCAGTTGTCTATCCACATCAATACTGAACCGCCAATACCATGTGCTTTAGGTTTGTATTTCACTCACTTCAGGTAGCTCCGGCATTCCCCCTCTCTATCCCTCCCCCACCCAAGTCGTACCAGCTTCTCATTTCCATCCTAACAATAACAAACAGCTAACAATGGCCCGTTTCCTTTGTCATTGTTACTTTTTTGCATATCTTTCATTCATTGTTCTTTATCTCTCCACATCATTGTCTACAGTGCCATAATGTTTGGGACATAGACCCATCATTTATTTATATGCCCTGTACTCCAAAATTTGAGATTTGTAATCGAAATAAAAATCACCTGTGGTTAAAGTGAACATTGTCAGATTTTATTAAAGGCCATTTTTATACATTTTGGTTTCACCATGTAGAAATTACAGATGTGTTCCCCCTATTTCACTGCACCATAATGTTTGGGACCCAAATGGCTTCACAGGTATTTGTAATTGATCAGGTGTGTTTAAATGCCTCCTTAATGCAGGTATAAGACAGCTCTCAGCACCTAGTCTTTCCTCCAGTCTTTCCATCACCTTTGGACACTATAACTGCTGTTTATCAACACGAGGACCAAAGTTGTGCCAATGATAGTCAAAGAAGCCATTATGAGTGAGAAACAAGAATAAAACTGTTAGAGATATCAGCCAAACCATAGGCTTACCAAAATAAACTGTTTGGAACATCATTAAGAAGAAAGACAGCACTGGTGAGCTTACTAATCGCAAAGGGACTGGCAGGCCAAGGAAGACCTTCACAGCTGATGACAGAAGAATTCTCTATATAATAAAGAAAAATCCCCAAACACATGTCTGACAGAAACATTCTTCAGGAGTCAGGTGTAGATTTGTCAATGACCACTGTCCGCAGAAGACCATGAACAGAAATACAGCGGCTGCACTGCAAGATGCAAACCACTGGTTAGCCGCAGAAATAGGATGGCTGGGTTAGTTTGCCTAGAAGTACTAAAAAGAGCAACCACACTTCTGGAAAAAGGTCTTGTGGACAAATGAGACGCAGATTAATTTAGAGTGATGGCAAAAGCAAAGTATGGGAGAGAGAAGGAACTGCCCAAGATCCAAAGCATACCACCTCATCTGTAAAACACTTTGGTGGGGGTGTTATGGCCTAGCATGTATGGCTGCTGAAGATACTGGCTCACTTTTCTTCATTGATGACACAACTGCTGATGGTAATAGTAGGCCCCTCTCGGTCATGACTGACCATGGGTGATGCATCCTAGTTTGCAGGTGATGTGTGGTCGGATGCAAGCCTGGGCGATGTCATATGGAGGGCAGGCTGTTGCCCATGCAGCACGTCCCCCCTCTCCATGTTGCTGATCGATCCAAAGGAACAGCAGGGCCGTTACAGTTTTGCACCAGCGCCGTCGCAAGAGCTGCCAGAGTGAGGTTGTAGATAACGACAAACTGCCTCAGGGGCTCCAACTCCGGATTTTCTTGTGGTTTACTCCAGGAGCCTTTTCCATGACTGGATATGGCCACAAGGCAGTGGAGGTTTTAAATCAGAGTTTTCCTTCTCCTAGATGACCCGCCTTCCCAGGCCGACGAGCCCCATCTACCCGAGACTCATCGGGGCTGGAGCATCTACCTTCCTGTGCAGGGCCATAGCACCTGTCCACATGGTAGTAGCATAATGAATTCTGAAGTGTATAGACATATCCTTTGTGCTCAAATTCAAACAAATGCCTCAAAACTCATTTAGTCATTCTACAGCAACACAATGATCCCAAACATACTGCTCAAGCAACAAAGGAGTTTTTCAAAGCTAAAAAATGCTCAATTCTTGAGTGGCCAAGTCAATCACCCGATCTGAACCCAATTGAGCATGCCTTTTATATGTTGAAGAGAAAACTGAAAGGTACTAGCCCCCAAAAGAAGCATAAGCTTAAGATGGCTGCAATACAGGCCTGGCAGAGCATCACCAGAGAAGACACCCAGCACCTGGTGATATCCATGAATAGCAAACTTCAAGCAGCCATTGCATGCAAAGGATATGCAACAAAATACTAAACACGACTACTTTCATTTACATGTCATTGCTGTGTCCCAAACATTAATGTGCCCTGAATGGGGGGACAATGTATAAACATTGCTGTAATTTCTACATGGTGAAACCAAAATGTATACAAATGGCCTTTATTAAAATCTGACAATGTGCACTTTAACCACATGTGCTTTTTTATATTACAAATCTCAAATTTTGGAGTACAGAGGCAAACAAATAAATGATAGGTATTTGTCCCAAACATTATGGAGGGCACTGTATATTTCTCATTTCCCATTATCCCTAACCAGTCTGAAGAAGGGTCTCGACCCAAAACTTCACCCATTCCTTCCGTCCAGAGATGCTGCCTGTCCCACTGAATTACTCCAGCTTATTATATCTACCACATGAATGCATGTTCACAAAACATAAAAATGTCTGTCAGCCCAGTTTGAACATTTTCTGGTTAAAACAATCCTATTGTAGGTAGAGTTGAGAAGGTCATTTTACATATTATGCAAGTGGCAAGGTATTCAAAAAGTCAAAGGCAAACTATGGTTTCTCATGTTGAGAAAGTGAAGCATTACAAACCAATGGATGGTCTAGTGCATAAGTTCAAAACAGTCTTGATTCAAATTATATATTGAAAAGATAGGAAAACATCATTGAGCACAACATTTATATTTCAGACAATACACAATTGGTGCAGGAGTAGGCCATACGGCCCTACGAGCCATTCAATGTGATCATTGCTAATCATCCACAATCAGTACCCCGTTCCTGCCTTCACTCCATATCCCTTAGCTCCGCCATCCCTAAGAGCTCTATCTAACTCTCTCTTGAAAGCATCCAGAGAACCAGCCTCCACCGGCCTCTGAGGCAGAAAATTCCACACTCTCACAACTCTCTGTGTGATAAAGTTTTTCCTCATCTCCGTTCTAAATGGCTTACCACTTATTTTTAAACTATGGCCCCTGGTTCTGAACTCCCCCAACATTGGGACCATGTTTCCTTCCTCTAGCGTGTCCAAACCCTTAATAATCTTATTTGTTTCAATAAGATCCCCTCTCATCCTTCTAAATTCCAGAATATACATGCCCAGCCACTCCAATCTATCAACATATGACAGTGCCGCCATCCCGGGAATTAACCTTGTGAACCTACGCTGCACTCCCTCAATAGCAAGAATGTCCTTCCTCAAGTTTGGAGACCAAAACTGCACACAATGATCCAGGTGTGGTCTCACTAGGGCCCTGTACAACTGCAGAAGGACCTCTTTCCTCCTATACTCAACTCTTCTTGTTATGAAGGCCAACATGCCATTCACTTTCTTCACTGCCTGCTGCACCTGCATGCTTACTTTCAGTGACTGATGAACAAGGACCCCCAGATCCCGTTGTACTTCCTCTTTCCCCAAACTTGACACTATTTAGATATAATTTGCCTTCCTGTTTTTGCAACCAAAGTGGATAACTTTACATTTATCCACATTAAACTGCATATACCATGCATCTGCCCACTCATCCAACCTGTACAAGTAACCCTGCATCCTCATAGCATCCTCCTCACAGTTCACACTGCCACCCAGCTTTGTGTCATCTGCAAATTTGCTAATGTTACTTTTAATCCCTTCATCCAAATCATTAATATATATTGTAAATAGCTGCTGTCCCAGCACCGAGCCTTGTGGTACCCCACTAGTTAATGCCTACCATTCTGAAATGGACCCGTTAATTCCTACCCTTTGTTTCATGTCTGCCAACCAATTTTCTATCCATGTCAGCACACTGCCCCCAATACCATGTGCTCTCATTTTGCCCACTAATCACCTATGTGGGACCTTATCAAATGCTTCTGAAAGTCCAGGTGCACTACATGCACTGGCTCCCCCTTGTCCATAATCCTGGTTACATCCTCAAAAAATTCCAGAAGATTTGTCAAGCATGATTTCCCCTTCATAAATCCATGCTGACTCGGACTGATCCTGTTACTGCTATCCAAATGTGCCACTATTTCATCTTTTATTATTGACTCCAGCATCTTCCCCACCACCGATGTCAGGCTAACTGGTCTATAATTCCCTGTTTTCTCTCTGCCGCTCTTCTTAGAGTGGAACAACATTAGCTATTCTCCAATCCACAGGAACTAATTTTGAATCCATAGAACATTGGAAAATGATCACCAATGAGTCCACGATTTCTAGAGCCACTTCCTTAAGTACCCCGGGATGCAGACAGGCACTGCCTACCCCGACTAAAATTATACCATAGTTATTACTAAATATAAAGAATAAAGGCATGGGAGAATTATGCCTTTGTAACAGACCGATCTCTTAGGTAGGCATAATTCTCCGTGCCTTTCATCCGCAGCGCTTGTAACATGTGACGATCTGTGTAGCCCACGTGCCGTCAGCGCTGCTTCAAGCATCAATTTCAAGCGGGGCTGAAGGCAGCAGAAATTCTTCCTTTGCAGCACTGCACAGGTGCAGCAGCCTACTGCGCCTGCGCAGTTCTAGTTTCTTGGCGAGGTTTTCAAATATGGATTGGCAATATTTTAAGTGTATCTTAGGAAACAGGGAGAGAAGAATGGAGCTCGTGTACCGATAATGTGGTAAGTACATTTTGTGTTTATGTATTTAAATACTGTATTTCCCAGGGTGTGGGGGTGGGGGGAGAGCTCCTTTCACAGCATGTTGTGAAGGAGGGGTCGGGAGCATGCCACTTGCGACGCTCCTTGCACGGAGGCGTGCAAAACCTCTCTCCTGCCGCTCGCTGGCATCACTCATGTCCCGCAAATCCTTAAATTCCGACAGTGCGATTGAGGTTACTTGGCCGTGGGAATTTAAGGATTTGCAGGAAGCCGCTGACATCAGCGAGCGGCAGGTGAGAGTTGTTCAGACGGAGAGCACTGCCAGAAGTGAGCGGGCTGGCAGAAGGCGCTGAAGTGGCAGACAGATTGACTGTCGGCTCCCGGCTACCCGAGCTGCTTCTATCCCCGGCTACAAAGTGGTGGCTCCACGCCTGGAGCGCCGCGGCAGCGTTAAGTGAGTGAGTTACTGGCATTATCCCCGACCCCCTCATTCTCAACAGTCCTGCTCTCCCCGAAACTTTACCCCTGGCACAGACTCCCCATACATTGTGAAAGGAACTGTCCCCCCAATTGGTCCCTTGAACAAGTGTTGTCATTCAATAAGATGACAACTTTTCCCTGTGTGCTCCCGTTTTTCCCACCATCTCTCCACCTGCCATCACCCTTCACCCCCCCCCCCCCTTTCAGTAATTCAGAATAAAGGAGACTAGGAAGCCGTGGGCAAATTGACTTGTTACTGTTTTTATTTTTATTTTTAATTTTTACGGAGAGAACAATCTGCGCATGCGCGGTTTTTATTTTTATCCGACTGAGTGCCTACCCTGAGTAATTACTCACGGCACGTGCCTGGATGCAGACCGTCTGGCCCTGGGGATTTATCAGCCTTCAGTCCCATCATTCTACGCAACACTATTTCCTGCCTAGTGTGGATTTCCTTCAGTACCTCCGTCACCCCAAATCCTCTGGCCCCTAGTACATCAGGAAGATTGTGACCTCCTTAGTGAAGACGGATCCAAAGTACCTGTTCAATTCATCTGCCATTTCCTTGTTCCCCATAATAAATGCATCATTTTCAGTCTTCAAGGGTCCAACTTTTGCCTTAACTATTTTTTTCCTCCTCACATACCTAAATAAGCTTTTACTATCCTCCTTTATATTTTTGGCTAGCTTACCTTCATACCTCAACTTTTCTCCCTGTATTGCCTTTTTAGTTATCTTCTGTTGCTCTTTAAAAGTTACCCAATCCTCTGGCTTCCCGCTCATCTTTGATATATTATATTTCTTCTCTTTTATATTTATACTCTCCCCGACTTCCCTTGTCAGCCACGGTCGCCCCTTACTCCCCTTGGAATCTTTCTTCCTCTTTGGAATGAACTGATCCTGCACCTTCTGTATTATTCCCCGAAATACCTGCCATTGTTGTTCCACTTTCATCCCTGCGAGGGAATCTTTCCAGTCAACTTTGGCCAGCTCCTCCTCATGGCTCCATTGTCCCCTTTGTTCAACTGTAACACTGACAGCTCCGATTTACCCTTCTCCCTCTCAAATTGTAGATTAAAACTTATCATACTATGGTCACTACCTCCTAATAGCTCCTTTACCTCGAGTTCCCTTATCAAATCCGGCACAACATAATAATAATAATAAATACTTTATTGATCCCCTCAGGGAAATTCAGAAACATGTCCAGAATTGCCTTCTCCCTGGTAGGCTCCAGTACAAGCTGCTCAAATAATCCATCACGGGGGCACTCCACAAACTCCCTTTCTTAGGGTCCAGTTCCAACCTGATTTTCCCAGTCTACCTGCATGGTGAAATCTCCCATAACACCGTAGCATTACCTTTGCAACATGCCAATTTTAACTCTTGATTCAACTTGCACCCTATATCCAGGCTACTGTTTGGGGGCCTGTAGATAACTCCCATTAGGGACTTCTTACCCTTACAATTCCTCAGTTCTATCCATACTCACCAACAGAGCTACCCCACCCCCTCTGCCCACTTGCCTGTCTTTTTGATAGGACGTATACCGTTGAATATTCAGTTCCAACCCAGGTCCTCTTGCAGCCATGTCTCTGTAATTCCCACAACATATGCTTGCCAATTTCTAACTGAGCCACAAGCTCGTCCACTTTATTTCTCATACTTCGTGCATTCATATACAAAACTTTAACTTTGGTATTCACCTCCCCTCACACTCCGGTCACTATTGGCCCGTACTTTACTCTCTTATCCCTTCTCGAACTTTCCTTCCCATTAATTCGGGAGTCTTTTGTAACTTTTCCTGTGCTCACTTCCCCTTTAACTCCATCTTTATACTCCCAATTTGTCAATCCCTCCCCCCCACTATTTAGTTTAAACCCACATGTGTAGCACTAGCAATCCTGCCTGCCAGAACGTTGGTCCCCCTCAGTTAAAGTGTAACCCGTCCCTTTTGTACAGGTCACCCCTATCCCAGAAGGGATCCCAGTGGTCTATAAAGCTAAATCCTTGCTCCTTGCACCAGCCCCCCCAGCCACACATTCAGATCCCCTATCTCCCTGTTCCTGCCCTCACTAGCACGAGGTACTGGAAGCAATCCAGAGATAACCACCCTAGAAGTCCTGCTCTTCAGTCTTCTTCCTAACTCTCTAAACTCGCATTGCAGAACCTCCTTCCACTTCTTCCCGACATCGTTTGTGCCCATGTGCACAACTACTGCCAGCGGTTCACCTTCCCTCTCGAGGATGTTCTGAATTCGGTTTGTGATATCTTGAACCCTTGAGGCAACAGACCATCCACGAGTCATGCCTGCAGCCACTGAATCCCCCGTCTGCATCTCGGTCAATGGAGTCACCCACCACTATAGCTCTGCCCAACGTCGGTCTCGCCAGTCCAGTCTCATCTTTAGGATTGAAGCCACCGACCTGTCTGCCGCTTGGACTGGAAGCATCGTCTGCCCGGACATTTTAAAACCATTCACATCTTAACTCTGTCACTTTACACCATTTTCAATAAGGTCTATAACAGGAATTCCATAGAAATTAGCAACACAAAGAATCAAACTTTCCCACTGCTGATACAAGGCTCACTGGTCTGTAGTTCCCCAACTTGTCCTTACAGCCTTTCTTAAATAAAGGTACAATATTAGCCATCCTCAAGTCTTCCGTTACGTCACCTGTGCCTAATAGAAACAATGATAGTTAACAAGAAAGATTAAATAGACTGGAATCATTCTCTGGTATATAGGACAAGGGATGACTTTATAGTTTACAAAATTATGGGAGGTATAGTTAGAGGAGATAGACAGTGTCCTTTTCTCATGGCAAATTAGTCTAGAACTTGGCACAAATTTGTGATGGAGGCAAAATTTAAAAGGAGATCCATGGAGTACATTTTAAGAGAGTGCTGAATATTTGAAACAAGATGCCAGAGAAGGTAATGGAATCAGAGAGCATTATAATGTTTAAAAGGCACTTGGACAGATATTTCAGTAAGGAGTAGAGGGATCCAGGCATAATGTGGGCTAATGAGATCAGCTGGATTGGCATCAAAGGTTAGCATGTCTATTGGCATGACCTGTATGTCTTTGGACTGTGGGAGGAAACTAAAGATCCCGGAGCAAACCCACACGGTCACAAGGAGAATGAACAAACTCTGTACAGCCAGCATCCAAAGTCAGGATCAAGCCCAGGTCTCTGGCAGCAACTCGACCACTGTGCCGCCCCTGGTTCTACATAAACATTTTTTTCTCTTTCCCATAAAACTATTTTATCTATATATTCAGACAGTAGAAAATTACAAAAACATAGACATTTTCACAACTTTAAGAACAGTTTATGCTTTACCTTACTCGCAGCCACCAAAAGTTTTTGCAAGAATTGCAGCCATTCAAAAAAGAATGCTGGTTTCTTGGCATCACTCAGTTTACTGTAGAACTCTTCATTTAATAGCAGGCCATGTGCTTGCTCCATAGCTCTGCTAGACTTCTCTTCAAAAGCTCACGGAAACTTCACAAAAGGCAGAAGGAGAATTAAAAGTCTTGGCATTCTTTCAATTACTGCAACACAAACATATGAAAACTATTCATTAACAGTCTCTGACTATAAACTGGTTCAACAATAAATCAATGAGAAAACACTACACACAGCTAAAACTGTTTGATTATTCTTGAAATGGAAAATACAAGAAGCATCCAATAAAAAAGTTGCATGTGAAATACATCTAACTGAAAACTTAGCTTGAATTAATGTACTGTGGTCTAGAATCACATTCGTAGTTATTTCCACCATTTTAAAATGAGGAACATCTTTGTACAAATTTTATCAACATAATAGCTTCTCTCAGTATCAAAATTGAACAGTATGCTATTTTAAAAACAAATATTAACAGTCAATAATACTGCACAGAAGCAGGCCCTTCAGCCCACTATATACATGCTAGCTATCAATTACCTATCAGTGTTAACATTATTTTCCCACACTCTGCCTGCAGCCTTCTATGCCATGGCATTTCGCTTGCACAATCTAAATACTGAAATGTTGTCACAGTGCCTGCTTCCACCAACCCATTGGACATTGTGTTCCAGATTTAAAAAATATATTTGGACAGATATATGGATAGGAAGGGTTGAGAAGTATATGGGCCAAATGCAGACAAATTGTATTTGCACAGACCCGTCGTCATGGACAAATTGATCTGAAGCAGTTTCCGTGCTATATAGCTCTCTAACTGAGAAACAGCATATCCTTATCAAATTCCCTCCTAGATCTCCCATTCCTTATCTTAAACCTATGCCCTATGCCTGCCCCCCCCCCCCCCATGGAATGAAAACAAACCTAGCCTATCCAGTCTCACCTTAAAATTGAAACATTCCATCCTAGCAACAACCCGGTAATCTTCTTTGTGCTCTTTCCTGTACAACCACATCCTTCCTGTTGTGCAGCGACGAGAACTGAATACAGCTCTCTAACAGTGGCCTAAATAAAGTTTTGTAAGGTTGAATCACAACCCCTTTGCTCTTATGCCCTGTGACTAATGAAATCAGGCATCCTGTGCGTCTTCTTAATCTACTTGCAGTGCTGCAATGAAATTCACTGCATTATATGAATACAATCATACGATTAAATTATTGATTGTTTTCTTTGATCCCCATCTGAAAAGTCATTGCCTATGTATAAAATATTGCTGTACATTTATGAAATGTATTAATTAATTTTCTCTGTGGAAAGGTTTCTGTACGTCCAAATGAGCCAAAAGATTGGAGTAAATGTACTTCTGAACAATTAAGCTGCAAGAAATGTTCTTAGGAAGTCAAAATGATATTAAAAAATGAATATATGCAGTTTGTGTTTGACCCACCAGCTGTTGCACATGGAAATATTAGCACAGATCTAAGATTGCAGAGTCATGGAAAAATATTATACAGCATAAACAATGGGCAGCAATTACTATATTTGAGGATTAAATAGCTGGTCAGCAAGTTCTCGTCACAGTTCTCCAAATACAGTAAACCCTTGTTCCAATGGACCACATGCGGGAATGGTATCCATTATTGCCGATTATCCGCTATAACTGAGTAAGGGATTCGTTTCAACCACCTAACAGTCATTCCGTGAAACAACGAGTTGTTTGCAAGTACAAAGTTCTTTTTAAAAACTAAAAATGTGTTTTTTTTACTGCTAAAAATACTAAAGGCTGTTTGCTACATTGTTTAAGAAAGTGTCGATCTGAGCGATTGCTTGTCAATTTCAACAGCCTCCACAGTGTAACAAGCAGCCTGTGTTCTTAAAGAGATAGCCCGCTGTAAAATCCATCATAAAAAAAGTTTGTAATAATGAGGGGTTGCTGTGTCCTATTTATGTGAAAAACATCTAAAGAATGGGGTTCAAGATCAACAAGTCACATAGAAAAGGTTTATTTTCTTGAAAGGAACACATTTTAAATGATTCTGATCAAACACAAGTGTGTTTAAAACAAGAATGCAATCGCAAACCTATTGGCACCATTCATTTTAGCCCAGTGGTTCTTAACCTTTTTTTGGCCCCACGACCCCATCACATATTCTTGGTCAGTACCGTGACTCCCGAAACAAAAATTGAAAAAAACAGCCCGATTTATTCAAACATGCCTGCCAATACTCAGTCAATGGGATGGCTTAAAATGCTTCACAGCCATCAGCCGATCAAAAAGAGCACGAATATTCGACTGGCAGCACCTCATGTCAGCGCGATCACAAGCCTATTGCGTACCTTCCTTTTCAGAGTTACCATGGTTGAGAATCCAGCCTCACAGCGATAGGTTGAGGGGGACTGGACCAATTGGGTCTTCAAAAGAACAGGACAGTCCTTCACTTTCTGCCAAAACGTGGCGCTCTCTTGTTCCATGAAGTCACCATTGAGCTGCGCATCTTCACGGATTCGGTAAAATTCAACCTTCACAGTCACGTCAGTATCGCTGATGGCACCGTCTTCAACGGAAAAGGGTCAGATGATCCACTCATCACGAGAGCGGTCGTCCAGTCCGGGGAAGTAACATTCGATGGCTTCACTAATTGCCAGAAGGTGGGAATGGAAGTGGCATTCAGCATCTGGCGTAGTATCCAGGAGACTCGACATCTCAGGGAAGATAGTCGTGTCACCGTCCTGGACACTTCTCTGGTAAAGGTTCCTCCTGAACACTGCCACTTTGTCATGAGCTGTGTGTAGCATTGGGATGTTTCCTTGAATTGACAGGTTCAAGGAATTCACCTCGGCGAAGAAGTCAGCCAAGTAAGCAACTATCATCACGAACAGTTCATCCTGCATCTTTTCATGAAGCTGATTCTCCTTCTCAGTACACCCTCTCTCCGAGAACAGCGCTATTTATCTCGAAGTTGAATCACACGATTGAGAACTTAACCATGCGAAAGCCAGCGCACCTCTATGTGGAATATCAGAACAGTGAAATCGGCACCCATTTCTTCACACATTGCTTTGAAGATTCTTGAGTTTGTTGCGCTCCCTCAGATTTCACAATCTTCACCGCATTTGAAAGCACTTCTCGAAGACCAGGAGGGAGAGTCTTCATCACTAAACCATGGCGATGTATCATGCAGTGGGTGAAGGAGACATGGGGAACGACATCCTTCATGAAGGCTTTGAAGCCGGATCTGAAACCGACCATGGAAGGTGCCCCATCTGTACACACCCCGACAAGGCATTCCCAGCCAAGCTCATGTTTGATGAGGAAGGCTTCCAGCATTCTGAACACATTTTCTCCCCGAGTGGTAGTAGACAATGGCTCAGAGAACAGGTACTCCTCCTTCATGGCTTCTCCATCAAGGTAACGAACGTAGACTAGCAGTTGGGAACATGAGGCAACATCTGTTAACTCGTCCAGTTGCAGTGAATACACTGGATTGCTCTTCACAGCGCTCACTACTTGCAGCAGAATATCATTACTCATATCTGAGATTTAACTTTTGACTGTGTCATTCGAAAGGGAAATCTGCCTGAACTTGTTTGACTGCTGTTCCCCCAGCACCAACTTTGCTGCTTCGAGAAGGCATGGCTTGACAAGCTCTTCACCGATGCTGTGAGGTTTTTTAGTCTGTGCGATTCGATAAGCAATCCGGCATGAAGCCTCCAGCGCTGCTTCATTTTGATGACCCGTCGAATAGATGCGGCAACCCTTGAGTGCAGCTTCTTTTCGTTTGAAATAGTCCACATCCTTCCCCGCCAGATTGTTGTGACAAGACACCAAATGGATCTTCAGTTTGCTGGACTTCATACTCTTGTGGCTCAAAACCTTGGCACAGATAACACATTGCGGCTTTACCACGGATTTTTAAACAATGCTTGTGAATCCGAACTTGAGAAATGCTTCACTATACGTGCGCACCTTGGAAGACATGGTTCACAACACACACAGTCTGTGTGTGTGTGTGTATACGCAGGGCCTCACAGGAATTTTATCAATGGGTACAAAGTTTATTTCGGGCCCCCTTCCCTTCTCCATTAGTCATCCTGCATTTATCCACTACTCTACAGTTTTATGCCATGAGCTGTAGCCTGTAAGGCAAAAAGGGGTATGGAAGATGAGAGGGGTGGAATGGAGCGCTCTGTTGATTTTCTGCATTTGAGGCCTTGTGCTCCAATACTCCCTCCATGATAAATATAAATAAATATAAAATAAAATAAATAAATAAAATAAAAGGATCAGAAAGCACATTTGTTTTGAACATCTTTGCTTATGCTACAATACAGATAAGGAGAAAGAATTCACATTGAAACATCCTTTTATATTTCAGCGCAGATCAGATCATCAGAAGACATAATTATTAGTAAAAAGTAAAATAAGGTGGACTTAGTATTTACTTTAAATAAAGAGCTTTCTTGGTCTTTTTTTGTGAGAAATTTGAAATCACAGCATGAAAATGTATTGTTCTGGCAATACTTGATTCAATACTATTGATTCAATACGTTGACATCGTGGGGCTGTGGTCTGCGGAGCATCTAGCTGCGGGCGTGGCGTGGACTCACCATCCGGAGCCTGGGATCCCTCGCCGGGGATCGCCAAAGAAGATCTCTGACCACCGGCCTATAACATCCTGAAGCGGAGTTTGGATCATCCCGACGAGAGGGCCTGTACATTGGGCCGTCCGTAGCGACGACTACAGAGGGGTTATGGTTAAGTGTATCGCTGCTGGCAAATTCATTTCACTGCACCTTCGGGTGTATGTGACGAATAAAATTGACTTTGACTTTGAATACTTAGCCTGGCCAAATCCACAAGATGTTCCCGAGACATTGTAGACCTTAAATAATTCTTAATCAGCTTAAGTTTGTTAAATGACCGCTCTGCAGAAGCTACTGTTCTTAAGCAAACACAATCATTTGGAAACAGGTCACCTCTGTTAACAAGTTCAACAGATCTAATGGTTTTAACTGCATTTACAAAATTCACCCTCCCATTAACACACACACACACACACTCAGACCAACACTCAGACACACAATCACTCACCCACTCACTCACATACACCCACACACACACCCCCACTCACCCACAACAATTCACCAACACACCCACCTACCCACACCCACTCACGCGCACACTCAAACCCTGGCCCGGACCACTGAAACTGCCGCCCGCGGCTGTCGACTCTCACCACCTCCCTGGGGGGGGCCACTGCAGCCACTGTCGCCGTCCTTCACTGTCTTCAGAAAGCCACCGATGCTGCTGCCAGTATCTCTACCCCACCTCCCCACGGGCCTCCACCAGTGACAGCGCCGACCGTCGTCTCTCCACTGGTCATCAGCGGGCCAGAGTCGTCACCTCACCAGTGTTCCAGGCGCAGCACGAGGCCCACAACCTCCATCATGGAGAAAGCATGTGGTCTTACTCTGCTGGGTCCTAGTGCTCCCCCCCCCCCCACAGAGAAGACCCATCAGTAGTGATAGGTAGTCCCCTTCCCCCCCTTTAAATCAGGTTACCCCGACCACACACCTGCCAGTTAAAATTCCCGCTTTATTATGGATCACAATTTCAAATAATTACGATATATAAAGCTATGTAGGCTCACACAAAATGTGAATGCTAGTCTTCACAAAATATATGCAAACATTTTCTGAGATTCCAGGAAATTCCTGGCCCCCCTCCATCGGTTCCCAGGCCCCCTTTTGGACTCCGGGTGCAATGTACCCCCTGCATCCCCCTTTCATAGGCCCTGTGTATATGTAAACGCATACACAAACAAAATACTGTGTGTGGTATGTACCTTTGTTAGGTTTTCTAAAAATGGGCTCAACAAATTGATGTTATTTACAACTCCTTCATGACCCCCAGAAAAAAACCCAAATGACCCCCAGGTTAAGAACCACTGATTTAGCCTGAAAACCATGTGCTCCAGGTTCAAGAACAGCTCCTTTCGAGCAGCCATCAGTTTCTCGTAAACTGCACAACACTAACCACAATCGGACCTCAGCAACTATGATCTGGTATGGACTTTGTTTTGGTTGCACTAATTAATTCTGTAATGCAATATGACGGCCTGGTTACCTAGAATTACTGATTGTTAATTTATTGCGTTCTTGATTGTATATTTATTTGTGTTAATGGGCATGTTTAGCTTCAACAAGTAAGAATACCATCGTTCCATTGCTGGCACATTTGCATTAAACACTCTTGACTTGATATACAGTGTCCTCCATAATGTTTGGGACAAAGAGCCATCATTTATTTATTTGCCTCTGTACTCCACAATTTGAGATTTGTAATAGAAATAAAATCACATGTGGTTAAAGTACACATTGCCAGATTTTATTAAAGTGTATTTGTATACATCATGGTGTCACCATGTAGAGATTACAGCTGTGTTTATACATAGTTCCCCCCTTCAGGGCACCATAATGTTTGGGACACATGGCTTCACAGGTGTTTGTAATCGCTCAAGTGTGTTTAATTGCCTCCTTAATGCAAGTATAAGAGAGCTCACAGCACCTAGTCTTTCCTCCGGTATTTCTATCACCTTTGGAAACTTTTATTGTTGTTTATCAACATGAGGACCAAAGTTGTGCCAATGACAGTCAAAGAAGCCATTATGAGTGAGAAACAAGAATAAAACTGTTCGAGATATCAGCCAAACCTTAGGCTTACCAAAATCAACTGTTTGGAACATCATTAAGACAGAGAGCACTGGTGAGCTTACTAATCGCAAAGGGTCTGGCAGGCCAAGGAAGACCACCATAGCTGATGAGAGAAGAATTCTCTTGATAATAAAAGAAAAATCCCCAAACACCTGTCCGACAGATCAGAAACACTATTCAGATGTGGATTTGTCAATGATCACTGTCCGCAGAAGACTTCATGAACAGAAATACAGGGGCTACACTGCAAGATGCAAACCACTGGTTAGCCGCAAAAATAGGATGGCCAGGTTACAGTTTGCCAAGAAATACTAAAAAGAGCAACCACAGTTCTGCAAAAAGTCTTGTGGACAGATGAGACAAAGATTAACGGATCAGAGTGGCGGCAAGAGCAAAGTATGGAGCAGAGAAGGAACTGCCTAAGATCCAAAGCATACCACCTCATCTGTGAAACACAGTGTAGATTGGTTAGTGCATGTGCACCAATCAGAGTAATCTACTATCACTAGCTCCACCTTACTGTACATTTTATATTAACACTTCCCATATTATGTCGTTACACCAGTGGTAGGGATGAACTAACAACGTATTCTTGCTATTGAGGGGGTGCAGCGTAGTTTTACAAGGTTAATTCCCGGCATGGCGGGACTGTCATATGCTGAGAGAATGGAGCAGCTGGGCTTGTACACTCTGGAGTTTAGAAGGATGAGAGGTAATCTCATTGATACATATAAGATTGTTAAGGGCTTGGACACACTAGAGGCAGGAAACATGTTCCCGATGTTGGGGGAGTCCAGAACCTGGGGCCACAGTTTAAGAATAAGGAGTAGGCCATTTAGAACGGAGATGAGGAAACACTTTTTCTCACAGAGAGTGGTGAGTCTGTGGAATTCTCTGCCTCAGAGGGCAGTGGAGGCAGGTTCTCTGGATGCTTTCAAGAGAGAGCTAGATAGGGCTCTTAAAAATAGCGGAGTCAAGGGATATGGGGAGAAGGCAGAAACGGGGTACTGATTGGGGATGATCAGGCATGATCACATTGAATGGCTGTGCTGGCTCAAAGGGCCAAATGGCCTCCTCCGGCACCTATTGTCTATTGATTATTGTATTGTACTGTACCACCATGACTGATGATTAAAGCTGACTTTGACCACCAGACTGTGTCTGTACAGACTGCACTTTACATGGTGTCAGAAGTGGGATACAAACCCACGCCTCCATTTGGAGGGAGGAAGGGTTTGTCCGTACGCATTTGGGTCGGGTTAACAGACCGCCCTGTTTAACCGCATGTGTTTTAACAACTGTTTAACAACTCTTTCTCTATGGGGAAGGATGTAGATTGGTTAGTGCATGTGCACCAATCAGAGTAATGTACTAAGTCAATCACCCGATCTGAACCCAATTGAACAAAATACTAAACATGACTATTTTCATTTATATGACATTGCTGTGTCGCAAACATTATGGTGCCCTGAAAGGGGGGGGGGGGGGGGGGGGGAGTATGTTTTATTTTTTCTATTACAAATCTCAAATTGTCGAGTACAGAGACAATGTTGTTTCGTAGTAACTTCAAAGTAAATAGTTTTTACCACTTACAGCAGTGCTCTTCAACCAGACGGTACCTGGGCAATTTAAGCTTTCAGGTGGGCGGCAGAATAATTACATGCTGTATTAAAAACATCCAAAATATACAAACTCAATTCTGTGAGAGAATGTATGTGAAAAGAAAAAATTACTATCATTTTAGAGAAAAGTATTTGAATTATGTATTAATGTAAGAATATGTAGCATTATTAAATTATGTAAGAATATTTAGCGTTTGCTGAAAGATTATATGTATTTATATAGATATCTATCCATATACATAAAAGTCTCTTTGTGTGCGTGTGTGGGTGTGGGTGTGTGTGTGTGTGTGTGTGTTTTTGTATCTTCACCAAAACGCTACATGGTAGCGCTGAAATTTTTACAGAATCTTACTCACATTTTTCCGGTTGTCACGATAAACAGGTTTCCTTCAGATTTGATGCTATATTTCACAAGTTATTGATGATTAAATTGTTTTAAATCCAAAAACGGCTTCTGAGAGTCTTCCAACAACTTCCAGTGATGATGTCACAATGCCATCCCATAGTCCACCAATCACAGCCCCCGTTGGGCCCTACTTGGTCTCGTATGTACTATTAAAAGTCTCGTCGTGTGTACGAGTGGTGGCTGTGTCATGGTATCTACGCCAAAATGGTACACGGTAGCGCTAACATTTTTGCAGAACCCCACTCAGCTTTTTCTCGTCGTCATCCTTGTCAAGTTTCCTTCAGGTTTTATGTTATATTTCACAAGTCATTGATATTTAAAGGTTTTAACAAGCCAACTTTAATAAGATTTTTACTGTTAAATCCTTGCAGACCCTGCTTACAACAAACTTCCATGCAAAGTTGCAGTCCAAGAAAACTCTGTGCTTCCACCATGTTTTCACCTGAATGGAATCTCAGTCCCCCAACATTTGCAACAATGTTGCCATCATAGAACACTTACTCCTGCTCCTGCCAGAACAGGAGGGGGAGGGTCCAGGGAAGTGGAATTGGAAGTGCTGGGGGAGGCAGGGGAAGTGCAATTGGATTTTTTTTAAGTCCAGTGCTGGGGGAGGCAGAGGAGTGGTGGAATCTTACGTTGGGGAACGGTTTGCGTTGGGGACCAGGCCTCCCATGGGGGCTATGGGTGAGTGGTGGAATATTGCGTTGGGGGAATGGGTTGCGTTGGGGGACCAGACCTCGCGTCTGACAGGGACCCAACGGGTCCCACATGGTCTATAAATTAAGTGTGCGTGTGCGTGTGTGAATTCACAACAATCAGGATGAAGTGATTTTTGAATTACCATTCAATCTTATTCCATATTATTCACTGTTTAAGAACTGGAAAAATGGAAGGTAGACAAAAATGCTGGAGAAACTCAGCGGGTGAGGCAGCATCTATGGAGCGAAGGAATAGATGACTTTTCGGGTCGAGACCCTTCTTCAGACTGATGTGGGGGTGGGGGTGGAAGAAGAAAGGAAGAGGCAGAGACAGTAGGCTGTGGGATAGCTGGGAAGGGAAGGAGGGAGAAAGCAAGGACTACCTGAAATTAGAGATGTCAATGTTCATACCACTGGGGTGTGAACTGCCCAAGCGAAATATGAGGCGCTGTTCCTCTAATTTTTGCATATTTGCATATTATTCACTCCTCAGTGTCCCTTCACAATATTGATGCAGAGGAAAAATACTGCAAATGATCTTCCACAACGTAATGGACAGTTCATTTATTTTGACACAACTCCCTGAAAGATTCATTCTAGCCCTAATTTGCTCCCATAACTTCAAAATGATCCAGTCTTTCGGATTTTGTATTGTTCCACAAATGGGAAAATGGACTGCCCTAAGAACTAAAAAGGCATGCGTTGTTATTCCCAGTAAAAGTTTGAAGTCATTTTCATTTATATCACTGATGAAAATTTGCTGAAAAATGCTTGAAGATACTGCTATAAATGTTATTTTGTTCCTCAATTAAGGGAGTGCACAGAATACAGAAAATTTGCTTAATAAATTCCATAAAAATAGGACTTTAACCGAAAACGACAGTTCAGCTGTCAGGTTGATGTATACATGTAAAGGTGCTCATTTCAATGGTATCAAGGACAACTGGAATTCAACGGAAATCTGTATTTTTGTTTCACACATGAAAAGAACACCTTCCCTAGACTAATCAGTCTTTCAGACTGCGCAATCACAAAAATATTCCTTAATTGTACACGTCAGTCAATAATCATCGCCAACAATCACAGGATTCACTGGCAATACACAATCAAACTACAAAGAAGATACAGTAAACTAAATCATTATGCTGCCTTGCATTCGATATTTTTATAGAAAATCTTTCAACTGAACATTGGAGCAAACAAAATGTCTGAAGAAGGGTCTCGACCTGAAACGTCACCCATTCCTTCTCTCCAGGGATGCTCCCTGTCCCGCTGAGTTACTCCAGCATTTTGTGTCCATCTTCAACTGAACATTGGAGATCTTTTAAATACACAAAATGCTGGAGTAACTCAGGCAGTATCTCTGGATATAATGGATAGGCAATGTTTCGGGTTGGTACCCTTCCTCAGACTGAATTGATTGGATTGGAGATCTTTTAGATAAAGACTGGACAGTAAGTAATGGATGAAATAATTAAGTGGCTTGATTAATAACAGAATTTCATTGAACTGTCAATTACGCTTTCCAACAGCTCTCCTCTAAATTACAGGTCATACTTTTTTTTAATAAAAGTGACTAATTTACAGCTTTAAATTTCGCAGCTCCAGCACTAAGTAGCTGGAATTATAAATTATTTATGATAAACTGAGATGTACTAAGTGGTATCAGAAATTGTCCATGTCCAGGATTTGCCAACTGCCTTGGTAATGGAGAAAATGAACAGGTCTCTTCAAAATTAGATTTCTGCCACAAACAGCTTCCACACATACATGAGAAACTGCAGATGCTGGAATCTTGAGTAAAACACAAAGTGCTGGTGTACCTCTGGTCAGGCAGCATCTGTGGTGGAAAGGATAGGCAATGTTTCAGGTTGGGACTTTTCTTCCGACTCAAAGCTGAAGGGATCCAACCAAAAACGTCACCTATCCGTGCCCTCCACAGATGCTACCTTAACCCACGGAGTTATTTCAGTACTGTGTGTTTTATTCCACAAATACATTACTGACATCCGATGACAAGAATAATATAATACGTTTGCAAATTCACCGGACTTAAAAAGAATATTTGCAATTGACCAACAATGTGAACAATTAATGCCGCACACAAATGTAAATAAATAAAATATAGATTATAGAATTAGTTACCAGTACAAAACCAGCTGCCCATCAACCTTATAGAACAATCTAGCCTTTCTTTATCAATGCACTTTCTATGAATGAATGAAAAAGTTTATTGGCCAAGTATGTTCACATACAAGGAATTTGCCTCGGTGCTCCACTCGCAAGTGACAACATGATATACAGTGACAATTAAGAATGACACATTAAACATTAATAATAAAACATTATTGATTAAACATGTGAATTAAATAAAATACCAGGGCAAAAGGAGGCTACAGATTTTTGGTTATTGAGTAGAGCCACTACTCGTGGAAAAAAAGCTGTTTTTTGTCTGTCTGTGGCAGCTATGACAGTCCGGAGTTGTTTTCCAGAAGGAAGTGATTCAAAGAGTTTGTGGCCAGGGTGAGAGGGGTCAGATATGATCTTACTGAAGGAATCTTAGGAAAAATCATCTACCTTCTAGGCATAAACTAATGACAAACCTCACATAAGCTTATTTATTTCTTGCAATGTTTTATAATATTGCTTTAAAATTCCTAAGTTTGATTTTAAAAGTCCTGCCTAAAACTGTAGAACCAGTACATAAATGACATAATGCAATTACAGTATGTTTCAGAAAGATTTCAGAAAACAAGAACCCAAAACAGCAACTAATTATTTGTGAGGTATCTTAGAAAAATCTCAAAACAGCGTGCTGTGGTTCAGTTTGCTGCAGATTTTTTTAAATTAAAAAATAAACACAATAAATGCTAACTGGAAGAGGAATTGTCATTTAAATTGTCAGGTAAATTTTGTATTTGCTGAAAAAAAAGAAAAATACAAAGGCAGTTAAAAATAAATTCTAATGGATTATTTTTTTAAGGCTGCTTACATGGATTGGACCGTTTTATGGTTCATGCCTTCTCTTAAAGGCTATTTTTTGCAAAACTACCATATTAATATTGGGAGAAGGCACCATTGCCTTCCTTTAAAGAAATTAAACTAAGCAATTAATCAGTTGTTAAATCTGCCTGCAACAGTTACTGGTCCAATAGTAAATATTACCGAGATACACATAGTTTTTTTTAAATTAGCAGTAATATATTCACAAAGGCCGACTCCAATATTTTTTATGACAAAGCACGTTTTAATTCACACTTCTGATGTGTTCTTTATTGTGAATCGCTATATATGTTAACATAAAAGTACAAAAATTGCAGCCCTGAAAATACCACCACCTTGTTTTAATCCTTTTGTTTCAATTCAACCGCTTGTTGATAAGCAATTACCATTTTAAACTACCACACCCGGACAACATTGAACTCTTATGTCCACAAGCTATTTTTTTGAAATCAAGTACAATACGCGGAATGTTAGATTCTAGAGTAACATCTTAACTTCATCCACAAATACCAATCATGATTTAAACATGCAACACTTCCTAACTCTCTATGTCCTCAATCAAATAAAACCCCCATCTCATGTACAAGATTCCCGAATAATCTAAATCCATCCACAAACATTAATCAAGATTTAAACATACAACACTTCCTAACGCTATATTGTGAAAAATGTATTGGATTTAGTACTTTTTTGCTGCATTGCTGCAAAATATCCAAATTGTAATGTATCACAGATTAAATGGCAGCAGCCTGGAACGTCTACTGCATCAATTGATGGGAGATTCACCACGTCTCAAGGGTCGCCGCTGGATTTACTTCAGTCGGGGAGTATCACCAAAGGTATTTCGCCGTGTAGCCTTAAAGCCTCCCTCGACCTCTCACTCCGTCAACCCCGCACGGTTGATGCGGCGAGTTCCCACCGATGGGAGTTGGGCTCTGCAGGCGTTGGCCGGGTGACCACTCTTCCCGGGGATCGCTCCTCCACCGCCTCCCCGCCCGACCCCAGGCAACAGGCCGCAGCGCCAGGACACCAGTAACTCACCGGCACCGAGACCTCCTCGCTTGCAGACTGCACGCCCCCCGCTTCCCAGTACGGAACCGCCACCGCCTCTCCCAGACCAAGGGGACCGCTGGCCGGCCGGCGCCGAGCAACCAGGCCAGGGCTGCGAGCACAACTCCGAGCGGTCGGCGGAGGGGCCAGGCCGGACCAGGCCAAGCCAGGCTAACTCCGAGCAACCGAACAGCCTCTGTGCTGGTGCAAGAGAGGGAGAGCTTCCTCCTGGTAGTCAAGACTGTTTTATTGTCATATGTCCAAAGCAGAACAATGACATTCTTAATGTGTAGGAAGGAACTGCAGATGCTGGTTTAAACCGAAGAAAGACACAAAATGCTGGAGGATTCGCTCCATAGATGCTGCCTCACCCGCTGAGTTTCTCCAGCATTTTTGTCCACCCACAAGTTGCTGGAGTAACTCAGCGGGACAGGCAGCATCTCTGAAAGAAGAAATGGGTGACGTTTCGGGTCGAGACCCTTCCTCAGACTGAGAGTCAGAGCGTACATTCGTAATTGCAGAAACTATAAAATGTAAACAGTTCTCTGTAAACAATAAAAAAAAAACGAGTGTGTACAAAACATATCTTTGTGTGTTTATACATATACGAGACCAATCTCAGACTCGTTGGGTCTGAGAGAAGTGGAAGTGGGGAGAGAGAAGTGGGAGAGTGGGGAGGGAGGGAGGGAGGGAGGGGGAGAGAGAGCGTGGGGGAGGGAGAGAGGTGGGGTGGGGGAAGGGGGGAGAGAAGTGGAAGAGTGGGGAGGGAGGGGTGGGGGGAGTGGTGGAAGTGGGAGAGAGGGGTAGGGAAAAGGAGTGGGGGAGGGGGAGGGAGGAGGGGGAGAGAGGGCTGGGGAGGGAGAGGGCTAGGGAGGGGGAGGGGGAGAGAAGTGGAAGTTGGGAGGGAGAGAGGGGTAGGGGGTGGTGGAAGAGGGACAGAGGGGTAGGGGAAGGGGGCGGGGGAGTGAGGGAAGGGGGATGGTGGAGAGAGGGATGGGAGGGGGAGAGGGGTGAGGAGAGGGAGATGGGGAGGAGAGAGGGAATGGGGAGGAGAGAGGGAATGGGGAGGAGAGGGGGAAGGGGAGGAGAGAGGGAAGGGGAGGAGAGGGGAAGGGAGGGGAGGGGAAGGGGGGGAGGAGAGGGGAGGAGGGAGATGGGGAGAGAGGGGGAAGAGTGTGGATGGAGGGGGCAGCGGGAGAAGGGGGAGAGAGGTAAGGGGGGTGGGGAGGGGGAGAGAGGTAAGGGGGGTGGGGAGGGGGAGAGAGGTAAGGGGGGTGGGGGGAGAGGGGGTGGGAGGAGGAGAAGGGGTGGGAGGAGGAGAGGGAGTGGGGTGAGGAGACGGAAGTGGAGATAGGGGTGGGGAGGAGAGAGGGATAGGGAAGGGGAGAGAGGTGGGGGGGAGGGATAGGTGGGGGAGAGAGGTGGGGGGGGATAGGTGGGGGAGAGAGGTGGGGGGAGGGATAGGTGAGGGTGGGGAGGAGGGAGATGGGTTAGGAGAGGAAGGGGGAAGAGTGTGGAGGGAGAGAGGGGAAAGTGTGGGGAGGGGGAGGTAGAGGGGGAGGGGTAGGGGCAGTCCATCTATTCCCCACTCCTGATCACCCCCAATCCTCTTTCTCTATTCCCACACACGTGATCACGCGCTTCGACACGGGGGGGGGGGGTGGGTCTGGGACAAAGGCATATGTAACACACACACAGTTTTAAAAGTATACTAGACCAAGTGCAGACCCATTGGGTCTGTTTCCCCAATGGGGGGGGGGGGGGGGTGCCGGGTGGCATGCTGCAACACATACACTACCCACCCGCTTGATATTATATTAATATTATTAATTAGATCCTTTTACCCCATACCCGCGCTAGCCACTGACGCACAGCCCCCAACTCGCAGGCGTGTCTAGAGAGGTGGGTAGAGAGTGAGGCCAGAGAGAGAATGGGGAGAGACAGTGAGAGAGGCAGAGGCAGAGACAGAAGGGAAAGAGACAGGGGGAGGCGGGGGGGGGGGGGGGGGGGTGGAGGAGAGGGAGGGGGTGAGGGAGGGAGGGAGGTGAGAGAGATGGGAGGGGGTGAGGGAGGGGGGGTGAGGAGGGGTGAGAGAGATGGGAAGAGAGAGAGAGGGGAGAGAGGGGGCTGAGAGGGGGAGGGAGGAAGGGGGAGGGGGGGAAGGGGGAAGGGGGAGGGGGGAAGGGAAGGGGGACGGGGGGGAAGGGAAGGGGGGAAGGGAAGGGGGGGAAGGGGATGGAAGGGAGGGGGGGAAGGGATGGGGTAGGGGAGAGAGGGGGAAGAGTTGGGAGCGAGAAAGAGATGGGGTAGGGGAGAGAGGGTGAGAGGGATACGGAGCGAGGGGGAAGAGTGAGGAGGGAGGGGGAGAGGGGTGGGGGCAGTCCATCTATTCCCCACTCCCTATCACCCCCCACTCCTCTCCCTCTATTCCCACACTCTCCCTCCTCACCTCCCCCATTCTCCCGTCTCCCTTCCTACTCCCTCCTCTCCCTCAATCCCCCCTTCACCTCCCCAGGATCGGGCCTTATCTCTCCTCCCGATCTGCTGAGCATGCCGGCGTGAGAGTGGAGCTGTGGGCGTGTGTCCAAAGATCCTGATTGTGACTCTCTGGACCACACAGAGGACGGGAGGGGCACGTAGGCGGGCAGGGGCTTCGCGAACTGCGCCAGATGTGAGTTATCTGCGCCAGATGTGAACTTATCTGCTCTCCTGATCGGCAGAGCATTTTGAGAACGAGGGGGGTTTGGAGCGCGTGGGCGATTCTAGCTGTGGGAAGCGGGGCGCGAGCATAGTTGGAGGGGGGGGGGTTGGAGCGCGCGGGCGAGTCCAGCTGCGGGAGGCGCGAGCATAGTTGGAGGGGGGGGGGGGGTTGGAGCGCACTGGCGAGTCCAGCTGCGGGAGGCGCGTGCGTAGTTGGAGGGGGGGGGGGTTGGAGCGCGCGGGCGAGTCCAGCTGCGGGAGGCGCGTGCGTAGTTGGGGGGGGGGGGCGGGAGCCGGGTTGCCAAATGAAGAGAGAGAAGCGACTTGGGATTGGTCGGCATGTGGGATTAGAAACATAGAAACATAGAAAATAGGTGCAGGAGTAGGCCATTCGGCCCTTCGAGCCTGCACCGCCATTCAATGTGATCATGGCTGATCATCCAACTCAGTATCCCGTACCTGCCTTCTCTCCATACCCCCTGATCCCTTTAGCCACAAGTGCCACATCTAACGCCCTCTTAAATATAGCCAATGAACTGGCCTCAACTACCTTCTGTGGCAGAGAATTCCAGAGACTCACCACTCTCTGTGTAAAGATTGTGACATAAGCAGCTCGTGAGGTGCCGTTTCGATTTTAAAATGAGTGTGGGGGGGTGGTTAAAAAATGTGTACGTAAAAATGTCTAAATGTAATGAGTAAATCTGTGAATGTAAAAGCGAATCCACTAACGAAATGGATAGGGGGAGGGGGGGGGGGTGGAGGAGAGGAGGGAGGGGGGAGTGTGGGGAAGAGGGAGAGAGAGAGGGGAGAGAGAGGGGAGAGAGAGGGGAGAGAGAAGAGAGGGGGAGGGAGAGAAGAGAGGGGGAGGGAGAGAAGAGAGGGGGAGGGAGAGGGGGGAAGGGAGAGAGAGGGGGAAGGGAGAGAGAGGGGGAGGGAGAGAGGGAGGAAGAGGGGGAGGGAGGGAGAGGGGGAGGGAGAGATTGGGGGGAGGGAGAGATTGGGGGGAGGGTGAGAGAGAGAGAGTGGGGGGTAGAGAGTGAGAGCAGAGAGATAATGGGGAGAGACAAAGAGAAAGGGGCAGAGGGAGTGGAGGATGGGTGTGGGAGGGGGGAGAAGGGGTGAAAGAGATGGGAGGAGAGGAGAGAAAATAAAATACTCCCCCCCACTCCTCCCCCTCTGTTTCCACACTCTCCATCCTCACCTCCCGCATTCCCCCGACTCCCCCTCTTCACCTCCCTAGGATCGGGCCATACCCCGCCCGTGGCCTTATCTCTTGTCCTGATCTGCAGAGCATGCTGGCGTGAGAGTGGAGCTGTGGGCTTGTGACTCTCTGGAGCGCGCAGGGGATGGGGGAGGGGCGACCAGGCGGGCGGGGCTTTGTGAGCTCGTTGAACTGACGCCTTATCTCTACTCCCGATCGGCGAGTCCAGCTGCGGGAGGCGTGTGCGTAGTTGGGGGGGGGGGGGGGGGCGGGGGGGGGCGTAGCCGGGCTGCCAAATGAAGAGAGATGAGGCTTGGGATTGGTCGGCATGTGGGATTGTGACGTAAGCAGCTGGTGAGGTCCCATTTCGAATTTAAAATGAGTGAGTGTGGGGGGTGGGTATTTTATTTTTAAAAACAATGTCTAAATGTAATGAGTAAATCCATGAATGTAAAAGCGAAATCACACTTGTACAGCATATAAAAAGAATTGCACAAAAAAGAAACATTTCAAGTATTATTTTATTTCAAATGTTGGTTTTACACATTTCTTCCATTGCCCAAAACATTAAATATGGCAATAATGGTTTTCATTGTACTGACATGAAAACTGAAACACATATTGAAATCGTGAACATCAATTTTATTTATCTTTTTAATTATTGGTTTTCAATTTTCTTTTCCCCATTCACATAGACCAGCAAAGCATCCTCTGGATTAATCTAATTGATTTGAATTTATAATGTCACTGTTAATTTTTTAATGCAGTGACTTTATGTTAATAGTTTGGAAAGTGAATAAAGTGTACTTGCAAACTAAGAATCACCAAATAAATATTCATAAAAGTGATTGTAGTTTATCATTTTCAATCCTATTCCCACATCCCAACCCCTCTGCTGGAATGTCAAGTGTCGCCTTTGGAACGATTATACTCAAATATTAGTAAGATAACATAAATAACTACTGGTATATGGTTTTCTTACAAAGAGACAATTGATATCCCTGAAACAGTGGCTGCAGTCCCAAGACACCAATTCAGCAGTTTTTTTCAAGATAAGGTACTGAAATAATTGAATCATACCCAGCATCAACTTCATGCAGCATACTTTACATGGGTCTAACGCTAAATTGGTCTAACAACCTCATCTCTTAATTAGCCATGAGCTTTGGGTTCCAATTACAGTTCCAGGAGTAGCTTGCTGGCTCTGTACTTCATGTGAGAACAGTCAAATAGAAGACAATGTGATGGCAAGCAATTAAGCAGTTCACTTGGCAAATTGCTGTTCCTCATAACTCGGGGCAGCACATTGGCACAACTGGTAGAGCAGCTCCTCATAGAGGCAGAGATCTGCGTTCCATCCTGCCTCAGGTGTGTCTGTATGAAATTTGTATGTTCTCCCTATCATTATGTGGAGTTCCTCTCCCACAACCCAAAGAGGAGTGAGTTTGTAGGTAAGTTGGCCACTGTAAATGGTCCCTTGCATGTATGGAGTTGAGAAAATGGGATAACAAAACTTGCATGAATTAGTGATCGTTGGTTGACATGGACTTGGTGAATGGAAGAGTCTGTTGAAATGTTATTTCCCTACAAGTAAAACCAAATAAAACTCATAATGAGGTAAATAAACATTATAGAACTTGTCTCTCTGCAGGTTGGTTTCTATTGTTTTGGATGCCAAGCACTTACAGAAACCAACATTTAGAAAGAACTACAGATGATGGTAAAATCAAAGGTAGACACAAAATGCTGGAGAAACTCAGTGGGTGAAGCAGCATCTACGGAGAGAAGGAATTGGCGACGATTCGGGTCGAGACCCTTCTTCAGATGTCCGTGTGACCTAATTTTGCAAAGGTGGCCTCATTTATGTCCTCTTTACACAATGTATGTATGGTATATATGATCTATTTGGATAACATGCAAAACAAAACTTTTGGTACAAGTGACAGTAATAAACCTAATCCTATGTAGTCCAACACCTATTCTGGGCAAGCTGCGGATGGATACCTGTGGAGAAACCATCGTCAACATGAAAAACCTCTGGTATAAGTACCCAAATGCCATTTTGTACATGCACTTACCGATCTTGAACCAGGAAAACAGACACATCAAAACTTACATGCATAGGTTGGGACCCTTCTCCAGATGTTAGCCCTTCTAGTTAGAAAAAGGGTCCCGACCCAGAAATGCTTCATGACCCGCTGAGTTACTCCAGTACTTTCTGTCCTTTTCTGTAAACCAGCATCTACAGTTCCTTGTTTCTACATCAAAACTTAAATGGATTTCAACTTGACTGACTCTGGTAACCAGTATCTCAAAACCACATACAAAACAATCTCGTAAGAGTGAAAAAAGACAGCAGAACCTTTAATAAGAACTTACAATTCAAAGAAATCATTATCAAGAAGCAGATACACTTATATAGGCGTGTAAAAATGACACAAAGCGGGACAGGCAGCATCTCTGTAGAACAACGACAGGTGACACTTTCCATTCTCCAGCAACTTCAATTACAACTTCAAAATACAAATTAAATGAGAAGTACATTTCTGTGCACATCAGACTTAGTGTGGATAAATAGTACAAATAAGGAACAGCCCACTGAAATGTTATCTTGAAGTCAAGACTTCACAGGATGATGCGGGGTTTGTAGTAAAGCTCATAGCTATGAGGAATTTGTGTCAGCACTGGGACATGTACAGCAACAAAGACAGATACGTGGGTCAAAAGCTAATTGCCATTTTTTGTTTTGCAGAATATGCAGGCTATCGAATAGCCAAGGTGACAGTGCAAGAAATATTGACACCGATAGTCTACAAAGAGAAATAAAAATGAGCAGCCCCTCCTATGAAAGACAGTACCTGGGGGAAGATTAAAGGAAAGGAAACACTGGCTTGCTTTCAAAACATTTCTGCAGGGAGAAGTGACAGATTTGAGGAACTAAGTGGTAAATATATGGAATGTGGTTAGGAATAACAGGTCTTCAGGACACAAAAGATCTAGAGGCACAAATGACAAAAGCCAAAGCCACTTAGAAATGACAAGGCATTTCCAAGGTACATTATAATCAAAGGGAATGTGACATTAGAAGTGGCTGATCTGATCAGAATGCGTGTGTAGACCGCATCCCTAGGTGAATGGGACTTTCTTTTCAACAGGTGGAAATAAAATATCACTATTTTACCCAACTATAGACTCATGCAATTGAATCTTTCCACAACACTGTCTTTGAACAGAGCAAAATCTTTTTTAAAGAAATCCCTTTGAAACAGTGCAGAAAAAAACCCTTACTTTAACTTCCTACTTGAACTACCATAAAAAAGAATGTATTTCATCAACTTTCCCACACGTATGATCATTCATCACAGGAAACAGATTATGTAGGAGTATTAAAGAAGGAACTGCAGATGCTGGAGAATCGAGGGTTACACAAAAACCTGGAGAAACTCAGCGGGTGCAGCAGCATCTAAGGAGCGAAGGAGATAGGCGATGTTTCGGGTCGAGACCCTTCTTCAGACTGGTCAGGGATCAGGGAAACGAGAGATATAGACAGTGATGTGGAGAGATAAAGAACAATGAATGAAAGATATGCAAAAAAGTATTGATGATAAAGGAAACAGGCCATTGTAAGCTGTTTGTAGTGTGAAAATGAGAAGCTAGTGCGACTTGGGTGGGGGGCGGGGGAGATGGAGAAGGAGTGTCAGGGCCCGAGGGCTGAGGGAGAGGTGGGGAGGAGGCAGTCTGGGTTAACAGAATTGAGAAAATTCAATGTTTAAGCCCAGAGGATGCAGACTCCCCAAGCGGAATATGAGGTGCTGTTCCTCCAACTTACGGTGTTGCTCACTCTGGCCGTGGAGGAGGCCCAGGACCGAGTGGTCGGATACGGAATGGAGGGGGAGTTGAAGTGCTGAGCCACGGGAGGTCGGGTTGGTTATTGCGGACCGAGCGGAGGTGTTCGGCGAAACGATCGCCCAGCCTCCGCTTGGTCTCACCGATGTAGATCAGCTGGCATCTGGAGCAATGGATGCAATAGATGAGGTTGGAGGAGGTGCAGGTGAACCTCTGTCAGACTTGGAATGACTGCTTGGGTCCCTGAAAGGAGTGGATGGGGGAGGTAAAGGGACAAGTGTAGCATCTCTTGCGGTTGCAAGGGAAAGTGCCCGGGGAAGGGGTGGAGCGGGAGGGAAGGGAAGAATTGACAAGGGAGTTGCAGAGGGAGCGGTCTTTGCGGAAGGCAGACAGGGGGGGAGATGGGAAGATGTGGCGAGTGGAGGGGTCACGCTGGAGGTGGCGAAACTGGCGGAGGACTATCTGTTGTATGCGCTGGCTGGTGGGGTGAAAGGTGAGGACCAGGGGAACTCGGCCCTTGTTGTGAGTGGGGGAATGGGGAGAGAGGGCAGTGTTGCGGGGTATGGAGGAGACCCTGGTGCGAGCCTCATCTATAGTGGGGGAGGGGAAACCCCGTTCTCTGAAGAACGAGGACATTTGTGATGACCTGGTGTGGAACACCTCATCCTCGGAGCAGATGCGGCGTAGACGGAGGAATTGGGAATAGGGGATGGAGTCCATACAGGAAGCAGGGTGGGAGGAAGAGTAGTACAGCTAGCTGTGGGAGTCAGATGGTTTGTAGTGGATGTCAGTCAGGAATGTATCACCTGCAATAGAGATGGTGAGGTCAAGGAATGGTAGGGAAATGTCGGAAATGGTCCAAGTGTATATGAGTGCCAGATGGAAGTTGGTGGTGAAATGGATAAAGTCAGTCAGTTGTGCGTGGGTGCAGGAGGTGACATCAAAGCAGTCGTCAATGTAACGGAGGTAAAGGTCGGGGGTGGGGCCCTGGTACACCGAGAACAAAGATTGTTCGACGTGCCCGACAAAGAGGCAGGCATAGCTAGGGCCCATGCGTGTACCCATAGCTACGCCTTGTGTTTGGAGGAAATGGGAGGAGTCAAAAAAGAAGTTATTGAGGGTAAGGACCAACTCCGCTAGGCGGAGGAGGGTGTCAGTGGATGGGTATGGGTTGCTCCTCTGGTCGAGGGGTACCGGAGGGCTATGAGACCATCCTGGTGGGGGATGCAGGTGTATAGTGACTGGACGTCAATGGTGAAGATGCGAGGATGGGGGCCTGGACAATGGAATGCGCGGAGCCGACGGAGAGTGTCTGAGGTGTCTTGAACGTAGGTGGGGAGGGATTTAACAAAGGGGGATAGGATGGAGTCAAGGTATGTGGAAATGTGTTCGGTGGGGCACGAACAGGCAGAGACAATGGGTCTGCCGGGTTTGTGGATTTTGGGGAGAAGGTAAAATCGGGCTGTGCGGGGCTGGGAAACGATGAGGTTGGAGGCTCGGGGGGGTAAGGAGCCGGAGTTGATGAAGTCGGTTATGGTGCTCGAGATGGTGGCCTGGTGCTCGTCAGTGGGGTCATGGTCCAGGGGTAAGTAGGAGGAGGTGTCCGAGAGTTGGCGCGTGGCCTCCGCTTTGTAGAGATCGACGCGCCACACTACCACGGCACCTCCCTTGTCGGCGGGTTTGATAACCCAGTTTGGGTTGTTGTGACTGGGAGGTGTGCAGTTACTCTTATAATACTTGCAAAGCTTACTTCTAAATAAATATTTCAATCATGTTCCAGAAACTGCCAAAGGACAATTCAACATGGTGGTATTAAATCCTCACACCAGAATGCCATTTCACCCTGAATGATAGTGGACAATTCTACGGATAATCAATTTCTCATTGTGTAGCTGATGGAAAATTTATGTATTTGTTACCTTGTGTATTTTATCTGTGTCTGTACCTATAAAGTAATTACTTGCGCGACTAGTTGTTTTGTAAGATCACTTACCAAAACTGCCTAGGGCGCAAGTAATTAACATGTCTTGGTCGCTTGATTAGGAGAAATCACATAGCGTGCAGAACCACTAATCTTGTGCCGGCGAAACATTCTGCAGCTATCTGTTATTTCCTTTCGCTCCGAGTGATTTATCAGTTGCCATTGTCTCGATGCTCTTTGGTTTCAATCAGTGTATAAAAGAGATGTGTTGCAGCATTAGCACAAGGGAACTCGTACAGACTCCTGTGCTCTGCATGTCTCTCTCTCAATAAAGTTTGTTCAGTTGTACCTCAGTTTTTGTAATAGTCGTTTGTTGGAAAATTTCTAACATAATTGGCGCCCAACGTGGGGCCCCAATACCTCTGTTGCCGGTTCCCAGGGGAACCAAGAGCGCTCATTTCAAGGTTCCTTACGGATGCCGGGCCCAACTGACACGCCGGAGGTAGGACTGCACGTTCCGTAGATAGCGGGGCCCCAGCTAAGTAATTTTGACTTTGCCGAGTTGTATTTTTTTACCTTCCTCGGAGACCGGGGACGACGGACAGAATTGTCGTGGACAATTGAGACGAGTAGTTGGACTACTCAGGCGACGGGGTCGCCAAAGGTAAGAAGTCTGGGACTTCGGAGTCAAGTTGGACTTGACAGGGAAAAAGTCTAGTCGTATGTCTTGAGGAGGGAATCAGAATGGGCTCGACAAACTCAAAAGGTTATGAAGGTGATGAGAAATGTATGTTTATAGAAAGTAAGCGTAATTGTAAGTACTTAAACATGTGGAAAAAAAAGGTATGATTTTAGTGGTAAGTTACTTGTTGATGATTGTTGTAAATTAATGTCAGCTATTGCCAAAGATGCGACAAAAAGAAAGGAGGATAAAGACAAGTTGGGCTACCATGAAGCACCTCTGTGGCTTCAGGAAGCCAGATCGCAGAGAGACGGAAAGGAAAAAGAGAAGAAACAACTACCTTAAACGAACCATCAACAAACGTATTCCACCAGAAGAGGGACAACGAGGTCTTCCACCGATCACCGGGGATGGCGAGTGCCCCCGCTCCGTACACACCGGAGAAAAAGGGGGTGGCTTTGCCACCGGCGACGGCGGACGAAACCGTCGGACCGAACTCAACAAGGGCTCCAACTCCCATACTGAGACAAAAACCAACCATTAGGGAAAGCGGCCAGCTGTACCCAGGTTTGCAAAGTCCGAGAACCACTCGCTCAGATAACATTTATAATCTTTATCCAGGTCCTATATTTGAGCCTAAATCTCCACGGTCAATAAGACCAAGCGGGGACGAAACGTATCCTATGATTGCAATGCCTAATCCAGATGCCGGCGCAGTGGGACCAATGTTTACGTGCACAGGCCATGGAATATGGAGGATATTAAAAAGGCACTGGAGGGCATTCCACATCCTAGAGATAATTTCGCAAAGTGGCAGAGGGACTTTGGAAACCTGGTTGTAAGTTATCGTTTAAATACCGTAGAATATGAACAAGCGTTGCAAAGTCTTATTGGGTGTGATTGGTGTTTAATTGAAAGAGATTGGAATGCTATTGTAAATGGGGCACCCCTTCAGTGGGCACCTGGTCAGAATGATTATCATAACAGACAAATAGATATTGAAAATCGAATAAGGGCATACTTCCAGAGAGGAGTCGATTACAATAAAATTAGGAAATGTACACAAAATAAAGACGAGCCTGTGCTGCACTATTTCTCCAGACTTAGGGTCGCGTGATTAGGAGCAATCACATCGCATGCTGAACTGCGAATCTTGCGCCGGCGAAACATTCTGCAGCTATCTGTTATTTCCTTTCGCTCCGAGTGACTTATCAGTTGCCATTGTCTCGACGCTCTTTGGTTTCAATCAGTGTATAAAAGAGATGTGTTGCAGCATTAGCACAGGGGACTCGTACAGACTCCTGTGCTCTGTATGACTCTCTCAATAAAGTTCGGTCAGTTTTTGTAATGGTCGTTTGTTGGAAAATTTCTAACAGTAGCTGCTCTTAAAAAGAAAATAAACTGTTGAGATAAAATAAAGCAGATTTAAATAATGAAGTGCTGGAGTAACTCAGCGGGTCAGGCAGCATTTCTGAAGAACACTATCTGTAATTTCTTCTGCCCACATTTAAATAATATTAAGAAATGACAGAATTGATTTAAAATTCAATCAAGTGTGTGTATGGGCCATTGGTGTCGATTTGCAACACTTGTCGACTTCCGTATGTTCCATGTTTGACCACAACTCCAACTTCAGCACATTTACTGTTCAAGGCCAATTCTTTTTCGCAGTGAGCTACAAACTGTGCAAAAAGCTCTTTGCCATTCTCCTTTCCAATATTGTCATGGTATTGCATGGCCCGTCCCTTGAGTTTTCCACCCAAAGTAGCCTGAGGTATGATGAGAACATTAGCCGGTAGATCCAGCACAGATACATGTTTACCTTCATTATCCTCACAGAGTCTCACATTCAGCAACGATTTAACTGCAGAAGGAAAAATATTGTAGGTAAAATCTAAACACTTTTCATAATATTTTGATTTCATAATACAAATAAACTGCTTAACTGTAAAATATTTAATGCAAACAATTTGAATTAGAACAAGGGTTAATTTTTTGGGGTTGAACCAAATTTACTTGGAAAAATTATTCATTATTTCCAATTAAACTCTGTGCCAGCTTTAGATTTTAGAGAGATATTGTGGAAACGGGCCCTTCGGCCCACACCGATCAGTGATCACCCCCGTAAACTAGCACTATCCACACGGTCACAGGGAGTACGTACAAATTCCATACAGATAGTATCCGTAGCCAGGGTCTCTGACGCTGTAAGGCAGCAACTCTACTACTGCGCCACAGTACTGCTATAAATAATATTTTGTAGATTTAACATTGCCACTGATATACAAGTACAGTGCATTCAGAAAGTATTCAGACCCCTTCACTTTTTCCACGTTTTGTTACGTTACAGCCTTATTCTAAAATTAATTAAATTCATTTTTATCATCAATTTATACATAATACCCAATAATAAAAGTGAAAACAGATTTATTGCTCAGTACTTTGTTGAGGCACCTTTGACAGTGATTATAGCCTCAAGTCTTCTTAGGTATGATGCCACAAGCTTGGCACACCTATATTTGGGTAATTTCTCCCATTCTGCTCTACAGATCCTCTCAGGCTCTGTCAGGTTGGATGGGGAACGTCGATGCACATCTGTTTTCAGGTCCCTTGAGAGAGATATTCAATCGGGTTCATCCGGGCTCTGGCTGGGCCACTCAAGGACATTCACAGATTTGTCACAAAGCCACACCTGCGTTGTCTTGGCTGTGTGCTTAGGGTCGTTGGCCTGTTGAAAGGTGAACCTCTGCCGCAGTCTGAGGGCCTGAACGTTCTGGAGCAGGTTTTCATCAAGGATCTCTCTTTTGCACCATTTATCGATCCTGACTAGTCTCCCAGTTCCTGCCGCTGAAAAACATCCCCACAACACGATGCTTCATTGTAGGTATGGTATTTGCCAGGTGATGAACAGTGCCTGGTTTCCTCCAGACGTGACACTTGGCATTCAGGTCAAAGAGTTCAATCCTGGTTTCATCAGACCAGAGAATCTAGTTTAGGTGCCTTTTGGCAAACTCCATGCGGGCTGCCATGTGCCTTTTACTGAGGAGTGGCTTCCGTCTGGCCACTCGAACATAAAGGCCTGATTGGTGGAGTGCTGCAGATGTAGTTACCTTCTGGAGGTTTCTCCCATCTCCACAGAGGAACTCTGGAGCTCTGTCAGACTGACCATCGGGTTCCTGGTCACCTCCCTTACCAAGACCCTTCTCCCCCGATTGCTCAGTTTGGCCGGGCAGTCAGCTCGATGAAGAGTCCTAGTTTCAAAGTTCTTCCATTTAAGAATGACGGAGGCCACTCTTCGGGACCTGCAATGCTGCAGAAATTGTTTTATACCCTTCCCCAGATTTGTGTCTCAACACAATCCTGTCTCGGAAGGTCTAAGGGCAATTTCTTCATCTTCATGGTTTGGTTCTTGCTCTGACATGCACTGTCAACTGCGGGACCTTATATAGACAGGTGTGTGCCTTTCCAAATTATGTACAATCAATTTAATTTACCACTTGTGGACTCCAATCAAGTTGTAGAAACATCTCAAAGATAATCAATGCACCGAAGCTCAATTTTGAGTGTCATAGCAAAGGGTCCGAATACTTATGTAAATGTGATATTTCAGTTATTTATTTTTAATTAATTTCTAAACACCTGTTTTCGCTGAGGTATTGTGTGTAGATTGATGATAAAAAAAGAATTTAATCCCTTTTAGAATAAGGCTGTAACATAACAAAATGAACTACTGACCATTTGTACTTGTTTGTGGAATCTGTTGGTCAGCAGTATGATGGCAAGAACAGGTGGATGACAGTACACTGCCAGACATAAATTTATGGTTATTCTAAATATATGAGCGGGTAAATTAAAACTTTGGTAGCAATTAAGACGCATTATTCTAAAAACGTGCAAATCAAGCATGAGTAAAAAGCGAGGTGCCTGTATAAACTTTCCTGAAAGTGGTATCACAGCTGGATAGGGTGGTGAAGAAGACTATGAGCACACTAGTCTTCATCAATCAGGGAACAGAGTAGAGAAGGTAGGTTTCTGTTGTGCAAGGCATTGCTGAGGTTCCACTTGGAATAGTGTGTTTGATTTTGGTTCAATTTCTGCTCTAGGAAATTTCCCATTCCACTTGAAAGAGTGCAGAGACGATTTATGAGCATTTGTCTGGAGTTCAGGGCCTGAGCTATTGGGAGAGCTTGGGCAACTAGAAATATATTATTTTCGGCACAGGAGGCTTAAAGGTGATCTTTTCTAGGTCAATAAAATCATGAGGGGAATTAATAGGGAGAAAGCACACATTTTTCCCCCCCAGAGTAGGGGATCAGGAACTCGAGGGCGTAGGTTTTAGGTGAAAGAGGAAAGGTTTTAGAAGTACTTGAGGGGCAACTTTTCCACACAGTGGGTGGTGGGTATACGTTACAAACTGCCAGAGGAAATAGTTGAGTGAGGTGTGATAACATTTAAAAGACATTTGGGCAGCTACATGGATATGAAAGTTTTAGAGACATGGGCGTAACCTGGGCTGGTGGGACTAGTGTAAATGGGGCATTTTGTTTGGCATGGGCAAGTTGGTAAGGGCCTGTTTCCATGCCGTATGACAATTATGTGCATGGTTTTACTTGCAATTTAAACTTAGTGGTACTTTACGGAGATTTAAATTATTATCATTCTTAACTCCCCCCCCCCCCCCCCCACCACAATTGAAGTCTGCAAGACTTGCCAAGCAGTAATAATAGAAAAAACAAAACCCCTCCATATTGAGCCAAAATGAAAATCTAATTCAAGCTATACTTCAATTATAATGAATTAAGTTATCTAATTTACGTTTAAGCACTGTTTACTGAATATTTTATTCTTTACGTTTTGGAATTCCCTTCTTTGCTGGACATTCATAAATTTGTAATTTTGCATATTGATATTTTTCTCAATATTTATCTCCTATGCCTCCCCCAAATTTAAGTGAATCTGCAACCTCCTGTGCAAATGTATGAAATTATATTATGATTCCTTCTCCATCTCTACTTTCTCTTTAGAAAGCTTAACCTTCTTGGAGAGCCTCTTTATCTTTGTAACTAAATTCATGTGAACTATCTTGGGATGTTTTCCTACCGATAATTGAAGTGCGGTTTACAACTTCATTAAGAGTTGCTGTAGATGCACGAGGTGGTAGCTATTTGAAATGTACCCAACTCATTCAAAGCTGCAAATATGTATAATTAATATACCGTGTACTCACGCATTTTGGGGATTAGGTCTACGGTTGCACCTTTAAAAAAACAAACGTAGATCAACGTCCCCCTTTCTATCTGTAAAATAGGGAAATAACTATTAAAAATGAAATAAATTCTTCCTTCACAAATGAACTTCAAATGAAAGGTGAAATACGGGAACAGCCGAAGGCCCAGAGGAGGGAGAATAATCCGACACGGTGCCTCAATTCCCAACCCACGAGAAATCAAGAGCAACAGTGCGCCCAGCTGTAAGAAAAGGCAATCACCGCCAAGAACCTGAACGTATTCAGCCGCTGTGCCTTCTTGTGCCGGCTTCACCTGCAGCCGAGCCGAAAGACATTGCTGCAACACCACACGAGCCGCCATTGAAGTCAAAGGGCAAGGGCCAAAGATAGGGCTACAAATGCAACTTCCTCCGGAAACGGGAGATGTAGCAAAACCAACCCTCACCGGGATTTGGGGATTTCTAGCTCCCCACGTTCTTAAAGCTTGCTTGCCTGGGAATCGGACGTATTCTCCTGCCCAGACTGCAAAGTTAAGAAATCTTGTTTTTTACCTCCATCGTATGTTTACTGTGGAGGAATCGGGGAACTAAGAAGTCAATAGAAACGGAACTGCAGCTGCCGGTTTATTTAAAAAAAAGACACAAAGCGCTGGAGTAACTCGGCGGATAAGCAGCATCCCGGGTAAATATGAAGCAAGTACAGATCAACACAATCCCAAAAATACCGTTATGATGCATACGGCAGATTCAAATGACATTTTGAATAAAAGCCATATTTTTTTTTTAAGTTTATTGTTGGCATGTGCAGCAATGTTACAAAATTTTGAGATTTTAAATATCAAGTCTGCAATTTATCCCATCAGATAAAGCATAAAAAGAAGTTTAATTTGACACCTAATTCACTTTCATATCTTCAGTATTAAAAAAGTTATGGCCATTTTCATACTCAGAAATTAGCATCTTGTTCCCCATTGCTTTTCCATTGACTTAACACAAAAGCTGTGATCAACGACGGTCAAAAGCCCATAACTTTCTTAAAAATTAAGAGAACTGAATGAAATTTTCAGTAATTATAGATTGAAGCATTCTGAAACAAATATGAAACAATCTTACTTGGATGAACTGAAATTAAAGCATATAATTAGTTACCTAATTGTAGCTAATTACAAAATTCAATTACTAGATCTAAACATCTATCCATTTCTTAAGAAAAGGTGTGTTAATTTTAATGTTAATTTTTAATGTAAATTTTAATGTAAATTTAATGTTAATTTTTAAAAAGCCCAAGTGTCCAAATAACATTCACACAAGAATTCACAATATAACATGATTTTTAAATCTCATTGTCATTAATTTTTAGGCCAAATTGAAGGAATTTAGTGTTTAATTCCCGTAAATTAATGGTCATTTAAATCATCTTGCGAGGGGGAGCGTTGCGGTTTGCTGGTTCGTATATTTTCTAAGTCACCTTTTCGCAACTTGAAATTTTGATTAAAGGCATCGCAAGAAGCACGTTTTTATGTAAAAATAAACTGTGTACCTTGTTTTGTCCCCTACGTGAGATCCGTCCTGTTGTCGGCATTCACGGCTTTAGAAGATGATTTTTAATTCACTCCTGCTAATAAATGATCCATAAAAAATAACTCCATAAAACAAATGTCGGGGCGATTTCTCTTCAGCAACTAAATCCCCTGAGATTAATCGATTTGAATAGTCTGGAGTAAACGGCATTTTAAACTCGCCCCCCCCCCCCCCCCTCTCAAAGGCGCCAAAGTCACGCACACGGGCAGTGGCAGAACTGCAGCGTCACTAAAGGTAAGTTTTGTAACATACCTAGCATGTGTACCGAGATAGTGAAAAGTTTGTGTTTGCGTGCTATTCCGTTAAAGGAGACTATGAAGATTCTTGCGAGGGGGAGCGTTGCGGTTTGCTGGTTCGTATATTTTCTAAGTCACCTTTTCGCAACTTGAAATTTTGATTAAAGGAAATTGATTAAATTTTGATGAAGGAAACCCGGAAGATTCAGCTGAAGTCCATTATGAACAGTTCACGGTGCAGATGAAGAGTAAATGATACATTTAGTACAAGATAGAACACTGCAGTATGATAGAATCCGATTAAAGATGGGTCAAAGGTCTCCAATAGTTTTTGGGCTAATAATTTTATGTGGTCATTATAATTAACTCAGATCTCACAAAATAAGATGTGGTAATATTTAATCAACCTCATGTACTTCAAGCCTTTATTTTGCACTTGGTAAAACATGTTTGAAATTTATTGAAAAGGGCAGACTTAGTAATGACTATATGGGGTGTTAGCCTGAAAGAGGACAATGAGTCAAGAATGTTATTGTTGCAAGTCCCAAACCGAAACAATGAAATTATTTATTGCAATAACACAACATGTATGTTTACATGGGTTTACACAAAATGCTGGAGAAACTCAGCGGGTGCAGCAGCATCTATGGAGCGAAGGAGATAGGTAACGTTTCGAGCCGAAACCATTCTTCAGACTGATGGGGGGGGGTGGGGGGAAGAAAGGAAAAAGGAGGAGCTAGAGGGCTGAGGGAGAGGTAGGAAGGGGAGTAGACAGCAAGGGTTAACAGAATTGAGAGAATTCGATGTTCATGCCAAGAGGATACAGACTCCCCAAGCGGAATATGAGGTGCTTTTCCTCCAATTTACGGTGTTGCTCACTCTGGCTGTGGAGGAGGCCCAGGACAGAGAGGTCGGATACGGAATGGGAGGGGGAGTTGAAGTGCTGAGCCACCAGGAGGTTGGGTTGGTTATTGCAGACCGAGCGGAGGTGTTCGACGAAACGAAACAAAATATGTTTACATAGTACTCAACAGACACTAATTATGTTGATTTACTAATCAATTGAGGATTTTGGATAGAAACATTGGGGGTATTTTTATGCAGAGCTGCCATCTGTAAATGCCCCATATCTCTGAAGCACAAAGGTAGACAGCAAACATAAATTTTGTGGCAAATGTGAGGCCTTGACCATCACAAGCCTTTTTCACAACTCAATTAAAAACCCGGAAGATTCAGCTGAAGTCCATTATTTCAGCCACAACCTTCAAATATCCTAAGGAAGAGAAACTGATCCCCCAACATTACTACAACACCAGCAGGAGGGGGGAGTGGCAGTGGAGGGATGTGAATCTCTGGCAAGAAATGAGCAAGGAAGGCTAACTCCAGCAAGGGTTTTCCATTGATGAAATAGTTTCAACTAATGCAATCAATTCAACGTGCACAAACGGAAGATCAAATAGAACAAGTTGTTCGACAACTTTCGGCTGTGCACGCCACATGAATGAAGAACACAGCCCTGTCATTATCAAGATCTAATTTTGTCGGAGTGAGCAACACAACAGATCAACAACTCTCATTCAAGTTCTGACATCTGCTCTATTTTATTATAATTCAAGTGACAGATCAAGATGTCTGCATCATACATTCCACAACAGGCACCCACCACCTGCTGGGCTGACCACTGCCCAATATATTTATTATCTCTACTTTAAGCATCAATGAAAGTCTTGTATCAGGAAGGTCAATGTCAAAGCTCTTTACAGTCCACAAGGCTGGACTCTTCTCAGCACCTGACAAACAATTTATCAATTTCCAACCGAAAGATGCTGTAAAGTGACCACAGTTCACTGAGAGACAGGTTAATTAGAACTGTACAGCACAGGAATGAGCCGTTTGGCCCACAACGTATGTGCCCAACATGATGCACAATTAAATTGATTTCAGGTGCCTGTATATGATCCATATCCCGTTATTCCCTACATTTCTATGTGCCCATCTAAAAACCTCTTAAACACCACTATGGTATCTGCCTTTACCACCACCCTTGGCAGTGCATTCCTAGCCCCCACCACTTTGTGTAAAAAAGAAACTTGCGCTGCACATCTCGCTTAAACTTTCCCCCTCTCACCTTACGGTTATGCCCTTCAGAGTTGGCCACTTCCACCGTGGAGAAAAAAGGTTCTGACTCTGTACCCTATCTACCCCTCAAATTAATTGCAAACACGAGGCCATTCTGGTTTGGCGGTTTAAGTTTCACGGAAAAAGCAGCAGCTTTACAAGCACCAGTCAGGGATGCAGCAGAAAACAGCTTAAAATACAGATGGTGAAAGAGAGTGCAGGAGGCCAAGCAATTTGTCAACAGCCATGACGTGTGGGTTCTTCAGTAAACAAAATCAATTTAGGGCTTAAATTTAATTACTAATAACTTTGCGTTATAAAATTTCTTAATACTGTGCATGAAATAGAATATGTAAATATTGCAATATTTAAAATATATTTTCTACAAGTAAACTTTAGCTTTTCACTCTTTATTACGTTTGGGGTATTGAATAAATGTAGCTTTTAAAAAAAAAATTGGTGAAGATATTTGTGGCTTCAATAATTGCTGGAGATAAATTTACAAAATGGCATTCAAATTTGATCTATCGTGGACAAAAGACCATATTTCATCTTATATTTTGGTCTTTATCCCCATGCTTGGTCATATCAAAGCAAGAATGTTCAGCCTCACCATCATTAGTGAAGTTTTAAGATTCTGTTAATCAAGTACAACAATAAAATAATTGCATAATTATTTCCTGAAGACTTACTGGGATTCAACAATTAAAATGTTTTTCACTAATATTGTTACAGCACTGTAGAGCCAATTAGAAACAAGTTGGTGTCCACAGAGAGGCTTGCCAATATAGATTAAATGTGATAATTTGTAAGAAACTGTGTTAATATTGCACATAGACAAGCCTAAAGGAATGCTGAAACAAGGAACTATATGCTGGTTTACAAAAAAGGGGAGAGTAGCAGGAATGACAGAGGGGGAGCAGTGAGAGAGGGTATCGGAGAACTCCCATTGGAGAGAGGAGGAGAACTTATTCAAAGTAAGCGTGCCCCGAGGAGATTTCACAGTGCAGCAGTCAAAATGTAGAAACAAGGAATTGCAGATACAGATTTATAAAATAAGGACGTAAAGTGCTGGAGTAATTCAGCAGATCAGGCATTATCTCTGGAGAACAAGGATAGATGATGCTTCGGGTCAGGACCTTTTGTGTCCTTTAAAAAGAATGTTTCTTATATAACCTTAGTCTTTTAATTATTATTGTTGAAGAGCAACACATCAATATATTATTTAAACAACTACCAGTTGATGACTTTGAGATAGACATGTAGATAACCAGAAGCAAAACATTAATTACATCTGCAAAAAGCACAGTACGAGGATATGATTTTGAAAACTAGAGTATTATAACAAGGGACGGTTGACAAAACAAATGATTGGTAAAATAAAATTGTCAGAACAAACGATTGAGCACTGGAAAAATGGAAACATCTGAACAACAATCACTGGATGTTGATAGCAAAGTATGAAACTGATCATACAGAAGTCTAAGCTTACAGCACAGCTCAGTCACACAAAAATGGGCCAAAAACTAACAATTTAAAGATGTGCTCTTGAGTGATGAGATAAGATAACTTATAAGTGCAGCTGCAAGGGCTGCTGCCTCACATCGCCAAAGACCTGTGTGCTGCTTGTGTGGAGTTTGCTATTTTCATCTGTTGCCAATTCTTTACTCATGAGCAATGGTTGGTTGCTAAGTATACTCAAGGAATACAGGGCAAGCGTGATTAAATGGTACCAATCTCAAAGATCAAATAATCTTACTGAATGACTGAGGGGGTCAAGTGGCCTGTATCTACTTCCATTTCATTTCTTACATCCTCCAGTCAAAGCAGGAAGAAGCCATTGCCATTCGGCAGTCTGTACGATAATAGTTGTTTTCTCTCAAGACAATAAGGACAGCTTCAATTCCTGAATTTGTACTTTGGATGTGTTAGTAAGGTATAAACATTTTAAATTCCTTTTGCTTAAGGAAAAATGCTGAAGGAATCCAGCGAATCAGGCAGCATCTGTAGAGAGAAATGGTTGATACTTCAGGTCAAGACCATGCTTTCATGACAGAGTGTAAAGGTGAGATAGTGGATATGGAGGTGAGTGGCAGGGATGAGGCAGGGTTTGGAAGGGGATATGTTGCACCAGATTAGGAGGGGTGGTGCTGGTAATGGGCAGATGGAGCTGGATATGGGAGAGGAAGGGGAGGAGTTGGGAGACAGCCAGTGAGTGATAGGTGGAAAGAGATGAGGAAAGAAAGCAGGAGATGCAGCCAGGTGGGTGGAGGGGAGGGTCAAGATAAAGACATAAAGAAAATAGTTGGGGGAAGACAGGTTATTTTTTGAAAAAACTGCAAATCTTTCTAAATAGTAATTGCAAGGAATTGGAATCAGTCCAAGAAAAACAAATGTTTTCTCTGCTCCAGAGCGAAACTAAAGAAGTCAGAAGAAATTAGATCCAAGAAAGATACAATTGGAGGAACCCCCAATAACACACAAAGGAACATTTTACTATTGACAAATAACAGGAAAACTTAATATTTGGAAATAGTCTTTGTATTTCTCCATTCTGATAATACCTGCATGAAAAATACTACATAAATCATTCTCTTTGTTTCTTCTAAGGTAAACCAAGGTAAAGTTCAAAAAGAGTCCTTCCTTTATTTGTTGCCGTTTAATCCTTTTCATAACCTCTACATATCAAAAATGGACGGAGATCACACTGTAAAACATTTTCACATTCATATTTTATTTTACTTAAGTAACAGTCAATTCTACAATATAAAATTATAAAAATACTTCAAGATGAAAGAGAATTGATTCTTTTCCCATTGGAAAGAAATCTATTTACAATTTATGGATAAATCATCCAATTAAATTGTTTAAAAACGCAAATACATTATGAACCCAACACATTCAAAGGGACATTAATTCACCAAACTGCAACTGGTTACAGTCAGAATCATACTCCAGATCATATCCATTTAATTTTTATCTTAAGTGGATGCAACGGTAGCTGGGTTTCGACTAAAAATAGACATTCTTTAATGGCAAAAGGTTTATCATCCATTTCCATGGTTAAAGATATTGAACAGATCTTTCTCCATTTTACATTTTCTGTAATTTAGCAGTACTTCTGGGTTAAAAAAAAACACCAACCAAATATATCAAATATCTTGAAATTATAATAACTAAAAGTAGTGTCATACAACTTCAAATCAAATCTTTAACAGGTGTGCTTTTTAGTACCTACCAGTATAAAACATTTTTAACATTCGTGTCTGCCAAGACAAAGCACACAATGATAATCAAGAATCAGTGTATAAGAAGAAACAGTGTAATTTCACCCAATCCCAATAACCAGTTACCACACCATCTTTCAGTTTAATCATATTCAACACCTTAATCTAACTACATTAATGGTGAGTTTAAAAGATAATTAGCATTTGATGTAACTCATGATTAACTGAGCCAGTTACAATGCCCAAATGCAAAATCACCATCCGCCAATTACATTTAAAGGCTCATAGAATTCCATGTACGAAACATTTTAATTTAGATAAATCAGTTTAGATGCAAATACTCAAAACAGAACTAAGGAACAACTGACTTGTCAAGTAATGCATGTGTGTGTCCAATGTGCACACCAAACAAATGTATTTGTTTTTATTTGGATAAATTATTTAAATTGTCACCCCAAAATAACTGGGAGTTATTAAATTCTTGCTTAAAGCAACATTAGCTACATTTAATTTCAGAATGATCAATATAGAAATACACATATCACAAATCACATACACATCTTTTGTGACTACTGTAAGGTTAGAATTAATTAATCAAGTTCTTACATCATATAAAACATCACCAAATAAAAACTGCCTTCAATGTTAAAAATAAAAATCACATTTTTATAAAATAGAATCAAATATCTAATGCCCTGGTACAGAAGATTGGCTTCTCCATTAAGTTAATGATAGTGAACATTATCATTGGAGCACATGCTTGTCGAGACAGAAAAATTGAAGGATCGTCTTAAGGCCACACAAGCCTTACTGGAATGACAACAACAATAAAAATCAGACAACATTTGTAGACACATTAAGAAAGATTCACCCAATCACTCACAGTTCATGGTATCAGGAATAGGTTTTGCCAATGAACCATATGTCTCGACATGGAACGCAGGCCGTATTTAAAAATTGTAAGATTTCCTTGTACTGAGGCATTGGCAACTGGATTTATGCTAAGATAATTATTACGTGAAACCAACAGAATGAAAGACCTGAAATGCTACACCAATTCAACTCTATTAGTGCTTTGAAATAAAAGGGAGAACGAGGACAGGACAGCAGTGGACGATGCAAAATGTTTACTTTCATAATGCTTAGAAAGATTACTCTGGATCATTTTGATATCCACTGCGCTGTCCCTCACCTAACACAATTTTTTTTTTAAATGTACCTATTCAAACACATAAACCAAAACTCTTGTGCCAACTGCCTGCTACAATAATTTTCTTCTTCTGGTTGAAAAGTTGAATTTTGCACTAGACATACACCCCTGAAAAATAGTTTAAAGTTGAGCTATTTCTCCAAACAAACCTGTTGGGAATATTCAACATGCAAATTTCTGAACAATTAAAAAATATTTTGGTTGTGAACCTGTATTCAGTCATGTTGGAAAACATACTGTATAAAATAAAAATGTGCTACAAAGATACAACTTTGTTTGAAAGAAAGTTGAACAGTGGCCTAAAATACTTTTCTTTCAGTTATTTCACCTTCAGTAGCTGTAGATGTGGAAGGAAAGTCAGCCATATTATGGCCCATCATTTGTCCCAACATAAAGAGAACACGTGCTTCATGTTCTCTATCGCTTTGTCTCATCCTTTCCTCCATTTCCATACGGAGCTGCTCAAGACGAGCAAACCGTTCCTCTGATGCCTCCATGTAACGGAGAAATTTTTCATCGGCAGCTTCGCTGTAGCGGATGAACCTCTCCATCATGCCGTCCATTATGTCCTCCAGTGAGTGCTTCTTTGCTTTCTTCGGCTGAGGTGTGAATGGTAGAGATGAATGCATTCGCCGGATACGGGGTGCTGAAGAAATAAAAATACACATGTTTGAGACGTGCCTCACCAGACCAAAAAGCACTGTGGTAAACAGAAAAAAAATTTTTTGAACAAAGGAAATCTACAACATTCCAGTGTATGACAATAGCAGGAGGACACATTCATCAAATATTATCTAGTTTTATCCATAATGCTGTGGGAATTAACTATTGAATCAACATTTTGATGCTACAGTCAAAATTAAGTCTGCCCGTTTATTTGAATTAGAAAAGACACAAGGTGCTGATGTCACTAGCAGATCAGGCAGCATCACTGAAGGACATGGATAGGCAACTTTGCAGGTTGGGAACTTTCTTCAGACTGACTATAGCAGAGGGGAGTAAGCTGGTGGAAAGGTGGGTTGGGACAAAGCTAAGCAAGTGATAGGTGGATACAGGTGAGGGGGGTTTGATTTACAGATGGATGGACAATGATAAAATTATGACAAAAGATGATGGCTTTGAGATGAAAGGACAGGCGTGAAATGTGGTCAAGTGGAAGGCATAAAGGTGGAAGAGGACAGGGTCGGCTGGGGTTAACAGGAGGAGAGAGGTGGCTGCTAGAGTCCCTGGATGGATGAGAGTTGTTCGTTGTCATGCACACTTGTCATCAGCCCGCCAGGGAATGTGTGTGTGTCCCCATGTTTTAAAAGCGATTTACTATGCCCCGAGCCGTCTGTCCCCCGCAGCCGGGGTGGGGGTGAATCACCCTGTGTGGGTGTCATGGTCCGGGGGAAAAAAAAAAATCACCCTGGTGTGGGGGTTGGGGTCCGATGGTGCATCGCGGTCAGTGATGGAGACAGAGAGATTAAGGAAGGGGAGGGAACTGTCAGAGACGGACCAAGTGAACATTAGTGGTAAAGTTGATGAAATTAATGAGTTCTGCATGGGTGCAGGAGGCAGCTGTGATGCAGTCGTCAATGCAGCTGAGAAACAGTTGGGGGGGGGGGATGGTGCCAATGTACGTTGAGAACAAGGACTGTTCGATGTAACCAACAAAAAGGCAGGCATAGCTGGGACCCACACAAGTATCCACTGCTATACCTTTAACCTGAAGAAAATGGGAGAAGTTGAAATAGTTGTTCAGAGTGAGGCAAGTTCTAACAGAGGGGAACCAAATGTAGTTTTCAACTTTACTTCACTTAAAACTATTTAAGCAGTTCTTACATGCTTTCGCATAGGCTTGCACCTGACCAGGATGCATCACCCATGGTCAGTCATGACCGAGGGAGGCCTACTACTACATGCTATGATTATCAGAGACTTATAAAAACAGTTTGAAAGAAACAAAAGGAGCAAGCTGTCAAAAAGCCATTAGGGCGTTCTGAAAGCATGCTGCAATATTTGCTACTCAAGGATTCGTCACTGCCCGAGCCTGCCATGCCTCGCGGCATGGTTGCAGAGTTCAAACCTGCAGGTCAATCCACCCCAGAAAAGTACAAAAGGCAAGTAGGGTCATGCAAACATCACAGGGGAGGAAGCCTGATCAAGCATGAACTGGCACATTACAAGGAAGACAAAAGGACCGTCTCAGAAAAGCATTGCCCGTTCTCAGATCAGAGAATGGAATATCACAAAAGGGGGCCACAGGCTCATTTCAGTTGTACCAGCTCTGAGAGCATTCCACAACTCTCTTGACTTGCGCGTTGCATATGGTGCAAAGGCTCTTCACAGAATTCAGTTTTGTGAGGAATTAACAATGGCACACAGTATAATCGTCAGTGAGTCCACTTATTTCTGAATTATGAAGTTCTTTGAGAATAACTGATTAGATATCAAGAGCAGTTTCTTAGCTCATTGTAGAATTGTGCTTTCATGATTGATTTTATTAGCAACAATACCAAAAGCAGGTGATCATACTGGCCTCATCCAAAATCATGAAATTGTAATTCTACATATTCCCCAATAAACGCACTGGTTGCAGTTAACAGGACAAACATAAAATCAATACACATAAGCACCTTTATATTCACTGGTCAAACAACATATATCACTTCTATTTTTTTTTGGTGTATCTCAAATAAAAAAATATCAAAACCCCATCACAAATGTCAATTTGCAGGTAGAAACAAGATGGTTAAGAAGGTTTTGGAGATTAAAAATACTATTGTCAATAATTTTTCCCAAACACACAAGCGGCAATATGATGATGGGCCTTCATGTTTCTGCAAATATATTGTATAATCTAGCAAGTCTTGCTAAACAAATCAACTTTTTTTCCCCTCATTTGTTTTGTTAGTATCTTTATATAGTGGACTGTTACGGACAAGAGTACCAGCTGAAATTACCCATACCAACTGCCAATACTAAATAAAAAATTAACCAGGATCTTCAATTGTTTCAGGCAATTTTTGGACGAAGAGAGATAAAATGGGTTGCTTGAGAAAACAGCACGTATTTATCCAATACTGGTACATAATGGCATTAGACTAGCACACATCTGTGTGTACTCAATCTATAAATATCCTAATATTGCAAACTCCCAGAATAAAGGCCAAGATAATTATTTTACTTTCTATTTGAAATTCTGAAAAATTAAAAACAGTAGCAATCTGGTATAAAAACAGAAATTGCCAGGGACACTCAAGCACTCTGAGACAACATTTGAACAATGAGTCTCAAATCTGAAATGTTTCCACATATGTTGCCTGACCTACTCAGCATTTTCAGCATTTTCTGTTCCAAAATAAAATTTCCATAGAGGGAAGATTATTCAACAAACTGAATATATGAATCTCATGGCTCCAATTGTGACACATTGTAACATATTAGTTTTACAATGATTGCAATGAGCTTTGGTAACACCAGCCCGAATCCTAATCCATATACTGATAATGGAATAATCACATTTAAAATTCATGTTTATTAAGTTAAAACAAACAGAATCAAACAGCAAATTAAAGGAACATTCAAACTTATTTACCTCAGTCAGATTATCCTTTCAGCTAAAAGGGCAAATTGGAGTAACTCAGCAAGTTGCTCGAGTAACTTCAAGGATCCCGACCCCAAATGACACCACGTTATCCGGAGATGCTGCCTGACACGCTGAGTTACTCCTGCACTTTGTGTCATTTTGTGTAAACCAGCACCTGCACGTCGAGTCCGAAGAAGGGTCCCGACCTGAAATGTCACCTATTCCCTTTCTCCAGAGGTGCTGTCTGACCCGCTGAGTTATTCCAGCATCTGTGTCCCTGGTTCTATATTTATCCTCTCAGCTCTTCTTATTGGGCTCAAATGACCCAGATTCAACCATTTTCAGAGCTCAGATCACTGATCCTTTAGGAATACACCTCATTTCCCCCCACAATGGCTCAAATGCTTGAATGTCTCCACTGGCAAATCATTGGCTGGGATGTGTGATGATTGTTGCATCCATTGGTTTCACAAAGTACTCTGTAAGCAATGAAACTGTTCGCAGAAAATCATAAACATCTAGTAGCGGGAACATTTATACTACTGAGATGCCACACAATGGCAATCGCAATCAAAAAAATGAATCTAACCACAAAACTTGACGTCCAGCAGCATCACCAACATCACCAAATTCGTTAAATTAATGAGAATGCTGGACCGCCGCTGAAATAATACAGCCACAAATACACCACTTCGCTCAGCAAAATCTTTTCAGTATTAACAAGACCGAAGTCAAGACTATATTACAACACTCTTCATTACATTTTCATTTGTTAAATCTCAAAAAATGTAAAACGAAACGCTGGAGTAACTCAGAGGGTCAGGCAGCATCTCTGGAGAAAATGGATTGGTGACGTTTCGATGTTTCAACACACTAATAAACATTCATTTAAAGGGCTCTTTGAAATGTCACCTATCCCATTTCTCCAGAGATGCTGCCTATCCCACGGAGTTACTCCAGCGTTTATGTCTATCAATTCTTAACGAATTGGTCGACATTATATGATGTTCTGGGGAGATAAACTTGCGTTTCACTGGGAACACAATTTTCCCTTGCACGTATGAAAGTTTCATTTAGTTACAAGGTATCCAACAGCTGGGATCAGGGCATTCCTGTAATTCCCATTGACTTTCAGCGTCCGTTATGAACTCACGTTAACTTTTTGCTGAAAGATATAGTAAATCAAACTTCTTACTGCAGAAAGCACTGGTCGAGGGCTGAGGCTCAAATTGCCTGTTGCTGCTCTCTGCCCTCGGGTGCTCGGGCTCCTCAGAGGAACAATGGCCATTGCGACATTCAACCCTTTGACTGGAGTCGGAGTGCGGGCTGCTCTGTTCCTCTTTGATATCCTGCGGATCGCCGGGCGTCGCCATCGCGTCCGTGGCGACCGCTCGGTCGTTGGCGACCCGGGAGCCGAGCACCGCGTCGAGCTGTTCGTAGAAGCGGCAGATCTTCCTGCCGCTGGCGCTGCAGCCGCGCCTGATGCTGTCCTTGGCCAGCGTGTATTTCCTCTTCAGCCCCTTGATGCGGATGCGGCACTGCTCTGGCGTGCGGATGTAACCCTGGTCCAACAGCTGCGACGAGATGAACTTAAAGACGTGGCTGTTCCTCAGCTGCTCGTCCAGGGCCGTCTGCACGTTCTCCTCGCTCCACACGGCGATCAGCGCCAGGGTCTCGGCGTCCGACCACAGGGCGCCGCGCTCTGACCTCGCCTCGGACATCATTGGGAGCCTGGCGCCCGGCGACCCCCTCACGGCGGCGGCGGCCCCGGCCCCGGCCCCGCTTCCCTCACCAGCGGCCCCAGAGCGGAACGGGGGCCGGCCCCGACTCAAAGACAAGGGGAGAGACAACGCAAGCGGCTCTGCCCCATCCCATTCCCCCACCGACAGACCGACCACCCGCCCGTTCCGCGGCTCCAAGCGAGCGCTTCACGCCAAAGGCCCCCTTCAAATTTGCCCCCTCTGAGATCCATGGGTAGATGCGGGCGTCACCTCCGTTTCCTGCCGCCACGGGCACGAGCACGAGCACAGGTCGCGGGCACGAGCACAGGTCGCGAGCAATCTTTGGACGCGGGCACGAGCACGTGCGTGGGCCGCGGGCACGAGCAGCCGCGACCCAGCTCCACAGCGGCCATCTTACTCCCTCCCTTTCTCAGGCAAGCGTCGTTCGCCGTCTCCAAGGCTGAAGCAAGAGGTCGACGTCTGATGCACGACGCTTATCTTTTGCCCGGTTAATGCCCAATCGTCGTTGTCCGTGTAGATCTTCTGACGGCGGGAGGATGGCGCAGTTGTGCGGAGCCAGGAGCCGTGGTGTCGGGACGAGCGCGGCTTTGGCGGCGCTGGCAGCGCGCTTCTGGGTGAGTCCACTGCCCCCTCGGCCGCACTATCGGCCGGCTCGACCCGTGTCTGAAGAAGGGTCTACACCCGAAACGTCACCAACTTCTTCTCTCCAGAGACGCTGCCTGTCCCGCTGAGTTACTCCAGCTTTTTGAGCC